>JBBBDQ010032671.1:307500-417226 GCA_037127315.1 Ascarosepion bandense
TTCAAATAAAGATTTTGAAAATTTTGTTTGATACATTTTTATGCTTATCTTTGGAAAAAAACTATCACTTTTTTTGTGAGGAGATACTTATACTATCAATTGAAAAATTTAATATACTTTTTTTGTTTTGCTTTGTTATGTTATGTTATCTAACAATAGCTTTTTTTTTTTTTAACATTTTCGTTCTTTCTTTAATTGAAAATACATAAACGAAATGAAACAGATATGAAGAATATGGCAGTATATAAATTTCAGAATAAAATTAACGAGAGAGAAAGAAAATTAAGCGTGATTAACAACTTTAAAAAATGCTCCACTTTCTAAACTCTGTACTGTATTGGTTCGGTACATGTGACATCACTTGATTTATTTTCTGTGGTGATAAATGCGTGTCAGTCACACGCATGTTGTCAGACTTGGAGAAAAAAAAACGGCAGATAAACGACACATAGGATAATTTTCAGTAAAACAGACCTCAATCCAAAAATTGAATTTGTAGAATTAGATTTAGACTCGTACTTGTAGATAAAGTAATTAATTTTAGCACAAGCAATTATCAAATCTGCGTAGTGTGGTCGGCCCATGATTTGCTACGTTCTACAAAATAGCCAGTGTCATTAACAGGTGTGGCTTACGATTAGTTGTCATAATACCTGAAGTGAATAATAAAACTTACGTTAGATCGGCAATTACTGACCAACATTAATATTACAACATTAATAATAAACTAATATAATTTTGAATTTTTTTTAACCTAGTGTAGAAAAGGAAAAAAAAAGATGGGTATATTACACTTCTCAGTGATATAAAAAATTTAAAAGCACAGACAATGTAATGTAGTGGCTAGAACTGGATAGCCACAATCTTTTTTTCTTAGTTTAAAAAAAAAAAAAAAAAAAAAAAAAAAATCAACACATTTTTTTTGCCTAAAAATATCCACAAGACGTAATTTTGAACTTAAGAGTAATTAATCATTATGGTAGCTACTTAGAGTCATTTTAGTGAAAAGGGGGTGTTTTTTATTTTTGTTTGTGCGAAAATCTTAAACAAAAAAAAAAAAAAAAAAAAAAAAAAAAAATCAATTATTTCAATTAATATCCATCCATCAACTTTAAAGTTTTGAAAGACTACAGTTCAAAGTGTATACAATACACTTACACAATTACACATGCGTTATACCTTTTAGGTTTACCATTGGAAACCTGAAATAAGTTTTAGAAACTTCTACAAAATTTGAAATTTTATTTTACTGCTGTAACTGTACTAGTATACACAAATTTTTTGTTTCATTGTAATCGTAAAATAGGAGTAAGGAAAATTAAATAAAAACTAATTTGAGCTATACTTGAATAAGAAGTGTTTGAAATTAAAAAGAAAAACTTTCAGTTTCAATTAGAAACCAGGATTAAGTGATAAGCGTCAAAAAGCAACTGATTATGCACATGAAAAGGGAAAGAATGCGTCTGAAATTGACATGTATGCCAGATGAGAATTTTCAAATTTTCGTTTTAACTGTTAAATGCTTTAATATTACATTAAAAATAAATTCAAATCTTTTTTTCTTATACAATAGATGTGGGATGATATATATTGGAGCCAATTTAAAAAAAAAAAACAAAAAAATTTGCATGTACGTGCGAATCTGGTGAAAAAGACAATCAAAGGCTGGTAACAAAAATATTTCGCATATAAAAAGATTTTTTTCACTCATCCCTCAAATTTCCAAGAAATGAGAAACCAGACTCCAAAAACTATGAAGACTTCATCATCGACCAGAATGCATGGACACACACACACATCTGACTTTAAGATAAAAAAAAAAAATAGTTAAGATAAAAAAAAAAAAAAAAAAAAAAGTTATATCAAACAACAACAGCTGATAGGCTAATAAAACAATTTGTAGAAGTGTTTCCATTATTCTTTGCACTTACCTGAAAGAGGACATCTTGACTGAGTCTGGACAATCTAAACAGATCAGATGCTTTCGAGCCAGTCACTTTACCAGACCCATCGATATCACAGTTCTGGAAAAGTTCCCCGTAATATGTCTGCTCCTGTTCAGCCAACTTCACACCTTCCATGGTTTAAATTTTGAGTGGGGATTTTTACGTGTTTTTTCTTTTAGCTTGACAGGCTGATATCTGTCGAGTGCTGTCAGCTACAACACGATGAGCGACAAAACAATAATAATATAGGAGTCCCACCCAGGAAGAGCAAAAAGATACACTCCAGAGAAACGACACAGCAGTTTATAACACGATTAAGTTGCTTTCTATGTTGATTGACTTCATCGTTTCATATCCTCTTACAAATATAGATATGCGACATTATGTCATATCATTCGGTGGCTGTTTGTGGCCTTTAATGTGTACTATAAGGCAGGCCAAAATGTGGACAGTGGCTCATTGTATTAACATTAGCAGCAGGCCACGCCATCTATTACTTTAAAATTAAAATAGAAGCTTCAAGAATTATTAGGATTTGTGTGTAAATTGGATATGTGCGTGTTAAATTTTAATGGTGCTCAAAACCAAAATTGCTTTTTCAATAATTTACTAGTAGAAAGGCATTTTTGGCAAGCAGGGTTTTTTGCTCAATATCAAGATAGAGAGTTAATAGAATAAATATGGAGTGGTTTTTTTTCACTTAACTGGGAGCAGTGTTGTTTCTATCATGCTAACTTCAAAGGCATTATTGTTATGGCTTTACTCTTCAGGGATTTGTTTTTTTCTGCTTTTATATGTTTTTATAGGTGAGCCAATAATTTTTTTATTGTACTAATTCAAAGTTTAAAAAGGGTTTACTTGCTAGCCTATGATCATGATTTTTTAAATCATTTCATCCTAAGCAAGGCAATAAAGTCACTAAGACACAAGGAGTTACTGAATGCTAGAGAGTAGGAGAAAGACAGAAGATAACTGATATTGTGTTTAAATTTTTGAAGGTCGAAGTTGATTGGGAAGCAGAAAGACGCAAGAGAGTTCTATAAGTATAAAATTTGATAGATGCTGTTAGCATAGAACTTACAGTTACATCTAGCCATTTTCAAGGTAAAATGATGAAACCTTGTCACAAATCTAGTACTGTGCTTAAATTCATAGAGTCTAGGTACCATAGAAGAAAGTTCATCAGAACAATTACCTTGAAAGTATTTATAGAAAAGGTACAGGAAAGCTACATTATAGCAGTGAGAAAGTGACTAAAGTGGAGATGCCAGGTCAGGACCAATGACATTGCAGACTCTTTGGATTTTTATCAAGAATCTCTAAATACATAAGAGACCCAGACCAGATATGACGGCAATATTCAGTGCACTAATGAATAGTAGACTTACAAGTTTATTAGATAGATTCTGTAGAGAAAATGTTCTTGCACAACATAGTGAACCAACTTTCCTAGCAGTAGACCTAACAACTGAATCAATACAAATTTTCCACTTCATGTGAGTGGAAAATGTTAGCCCGAGAGCATGCACTCTTTTTTTGTCGCTCTCCTGGAAGCTAGTCTCACTCATTCTGATGGAAGTCAGAGAGCAGTTTAGTTTTGGAAGTGTTAAAATTACTCCAGTTAACAGTAGATTGTAGGCCATCTTTGAGATCGGATGTCAATTTGATCTTACAGAACTGATCAGACTTACTATTAATAAGGAGTAAATAGTCGTATCATAAGCATAAATACAGAGTTGAGAATTGATGTCATTAGGAAGGTCCCTGGATAGAAATTGGGAATAGTGTAAATCCAAGGACAGAACCCTGGTAATATCCAAACATTTAAAAAAAGATTTTAGGGTAAATGCATTTTTATATTACAACTTTACAGTAATGTAATTTTTTTATATTACCTCTTTTTTGTTAATTTTTCTTGTTTTAACACATTTCGATCACTTTAAGTGAACATAAACTCAACCAGAATTCAAACTCTGCTGATTTCTCATTACAGAGTGTTAACCATTACATTATCTCTGCATCCTTATCTTCATTTATAACAGCCAAAAATGAGTATGACTTAAATAAATCAAAATTATAAGTTCACCGCTATGTTGGGACTACCCTTGAAAACTTGTGCTAAATAATAAAAGCAGTTTTTACAAACAAGACTGAAATGGAAAGCACCCATAGTTAACAATGGCAAAGTACCATAAATATTTTATGTCCTAGCAGGCAGACTGAAGAAGACCATTTCCTCACACTATTCACATGTACACTTCAATACTACTCACAAAAATTTCACTCTACAAAGAGGTGGTAGAAATATTCACTACTCATGTCGCAAAACAACACACTGCACTTGACATTATTCCATAACAACTTTAGGGAGAACTCTTAAACTGTTATGTACATCATTGCTACCATACTCTTCTTTCATTAGGGCTTATGGCCATATCACGTTGAATACACCGGCTCTCGATCACCGAAGTTAAGCAACGTTGAGCCTGGTCAGTACTTAGATGGGTGACCGCTTGGGAATACCAGGTGCTGTAAGCGTTTCGTGACGGATGTGCGTTGTGGTGCAGTGGGTATCGGCTTGGAAAGAGAAATCGGTGAGCCGAATTTGAATTCCAGTTGAATACCCTGCTTTCACTTAAGCACTGGTACCTTTGGGAAAGGTATTAATCTGTCCCTTCCCTCCAGTTATGGGTTAAATAACAAGGGTAGGACTTGGGGACCCTACCCTTAAAAACAAATCCCAATGAATCTTGATACTCAAAAAGAAAAAAGTATTACTAGACACAAAACTTATATAAAAACAACAATAAATTGTTGAAAGAAAAAGGTATTACCAGCAAAAGAAAAAAAAAAAATTTAGTTGCCAATAAATGACCCACCGAGGTTGATATGCCATAAAAACAAAACCAACATCATCTTTCATTAAGCACATTGTACATGTAATAAGAAATCTATCAGAAGCGTTTTTTTTATATGTATTCACATTTCTTTATCATTCTCAGCCTCAATATTGTAAAACAGATTAAACTTCCTGTATGTATTGGATTGTCCAGAAACTTTATGCCAATTTTTAGTCTTTCAGATTCCAACATATTAGAACATGTCAAATTCATCAACAGACATGCTTCGACGTGCATTGTGGTGCAGTAGATATTGGCTCAGAACGAGAAATCAGAGAGCCAAGTTTACTCTCGTATCGATCAAAAATCTACCAAGGCTGACAAAGTAAAGCTCATTGCCAAGCTTGAAAAGGACCTTCAATCCATGGTGGATTGGGGTAAGAAATGGCTAGTGAATTTCAATGCTTTCAGAACAAAGCTACTATCTATTAACCCTCATAGACAATTGCTCCTACCCCACATTAGCATGGATCAGTCTAGTCTCCCTGAAAGTAAAACACTGTGCCTCCTTGGGTTAACTCTCACAACAGACCTCAATTGGAATGACTATATAGAATCAATAGCTAAATCTGCTAAGGGTCGTTATCTGTGCAGGGCCAGGAAGATTTTCCCATCTGAAACAATCCTGCACATATACAAATCTACCATTCACCTGTGCACTGAATACTACTGCAATATCTGGGTGGGTGCTTCTGCTATCCACCTAGGGGTCCTTGACAAAATCCAACAGAGAATCTGTAATGTGATTGATCTCGACTTGGCAGCTTGGATACAGTCACTTTCTCACCAGCACAATGTGGCTTCCCTGTTTCTTTCATACTTTCACAGCTCTTGCTCCAATGAACTTAGTTCAATGGTGCCCCCCCACCTCATACATTAATTTACTCGAGCCACAAGATTAGTTGCTAAATGCCCCCAAATGACAAACAGGAAATGTGTTATTTTCCATCAGGACAATGTCAGACTTCATATTTCATTGTCATCTGGTATGTGTTACCTAAACTGCCATAGTCACTAGACATTGTTCATTCAGATTTTCATTTATTTACGTCCTTGCAAAATATTGTAATTCTTTGGATGACATTAAAACCACCTTTGTCAAGGAACCTCTGAATGTTGGAAAAGAGAAAATGTAAGTTGAGGGAAAAATTTAAAAAAAACTTGTGCACAAAATGGTTCATATTTAGTTGAATCAATATTTAATGGCATAATTCTGTTTTGTGTTTTAATTTCCCTTAAAAATTGGCAGGAACTTTTTGAACAACCCAATACGTTGTTTGCTAATATTTCAAGAAAGTACCTCAACACATTGTATTAAGTAAGTATGTTATTGGCTTAAAAAAAAAACAACAAAAAAAAAAAAACTGGTGACTTGATTCTATCTAACATGGTTTCACTACTGACTGACTTAAAAATTATAGCTGAAATTAATATTGTTTCATTATTTTACGAATACTGTCAAAAGCATATGCATTGGGCATATTTTCTACATGTGTAATCTAAGAATTTTATCTGCTACACAATTAACTATTATTACATGTAAAAATTCTGATGTTTAAATTAAAAGTAAAAATATTCAAGAAGAAAGGTCACACTAAAGAAAAGAAATAAAAACCAAAATAGCAGCAACTGTTTCTCATTGCTTACCATAACATGAAGTATGCTCACTTATTGGCATCTCGTAATGCCTCCCATTATAAAACAAATATCTCAAATAAGAATGAAAACAAATGTCAGACCTGAAGCCATTCACAATCATGGGAAAGTCTTTGGGAATAATTGCAAGATGATAAACCCAGAGTTGGATTTTCTAATGGAAGTAGAGATAGTGAGTAGGGATGGCATGTAATGTATGGGTGACAGTGACATCCATATCTACCTACCCAGGTTTTAGTGCACTGAAGAAATGGAAAGCAGCAGTCTACTGGCAATGGATTCTGCATGCAAAAACATTAAAGCACGACTGCATAGTTTCATGTGACCAGTTGATACCTATAGAAATGTCTTTAAGCTTATTTTGAATAAAGATTTCAATAGAAGAAAACTATTAGTATCAAAATAAATATGATATGAGACTTGCCAATAAAGAAAGGACAAAGGCCAACAAACAGTTGACAGCAGCACTAACACTCATCAGCAGGTAGAGTTAGGTTTAATTTCTGGGATGAGAAATTATTATTTATGCTATTTACATTTTGACTATTGTGCTCTTCTTTGTTGTTACCACAACTGTTATATCCCCCAGCCTTCATGCATTTATTGATTTGAGAAGTCTAAAAAAACAGAGAAAAGACTCAGTGAGTGCAGTCAAGCATAACAGTAGCATCACTCATCAGCAGGCAGGTTAGGTTTAAATCTCCAAGTTCTACACAGAATTGTCCCATAGGATAGTGGATAAAATGTTGGTTTGTGAATTTGGTGAAATAGTAACTAAAAGTTCAATCCCTGTGTCAGGCAGTGTGTACTTGGACAAGACAAGGCAAACAAGCAATAATTGAACAGTACCAAAAAGGAACTAGTCAAGATATCATGTAACTTGAGCAGTGGAACTAGAACAGTCTACTTCCATAGGTTGAATAAAGAGTTCAGAATTCCCTATAGGTTACCTGATGAAGGTTAGAGGTTACAGTGGTTGAAAGGTGAGAACAAAAATTAGGACAACCTGCATGAAAATAAATTTAAGTTATCCACTTAAACTTTGGAAAATAACAAAATCTGTTTAATAAACATTTCTATGTTTAGGAATTAAATGAAATTTACTATTAAGTTTAAATTTAGAACAAAAAACTTTGCATTTAACAGTGAATTTTTCAACTTAAATTTCTTGATAAAACACTTCAACCTTTGAATGACAATAACAGATATCGTAATAAAAGAGTTATCTTTGACTTAGATATGTCCTTTAGCTAACATTTATATATTTGAGTAAGTGATCTATATGATTAAAGATCCAGACAAGAAAATTATTGCATATTTTAAAAATTATACTAAGTTAAACTTTTCGTTCTCCGCCTTATATCAGCAAAACAAAATTGCCTGTTCTGAAAACACAATGAATTTACTATGTGCCTTTTAGATAAAATTACAAGCAGTAACACATATTTGCATAACAATTTGTAAAACATGTAGGTAGTGCAAAAGTAGGTATACAGTAAGTACTATATTATTATGTTGTGTTTCTAACATTACTGTATACATATTTTTGTATCCCTTGTCTCAATATTTCATGTTATTCTCAACTCAGATTTTAAAAATTTGAATATATAAGCAATGTTTCTGTCAAAGCTTTTTTTTCAATTTGATTGTTTGTGTAGAAAGAATTTATATTTGCCTGGCCAAAAAATTCAAGCTGAAACAATATCTGTATTTATATATAAAAATAAATACAAAACAAATTTCATCTTGGCTTCTAATTTTTTTTTTTTTAGAGTAACAGACAAAAAATTTAAATATTTCTAGAATATTTTTGTTCAAATTAATTCTTGCAGTGTCCCTCATAGCCATTGTTATTGCCTGCTACTTCACATGACAAATTATTTCAGTGGCCACCAAACTATTGTTTTACCACATTAACAGCATGTAAATTAAGAGGAATATCTTTGTTAAAAAAAAAATGTTAGACAGAATAGAAATGGTGGCAAATATAATCAATTAGAGTAGATAGATCTATTGCCCAGTTCACACGCCACCCACGTCTATTGAACAGGTTATGAGGCTCATCCCTTGTTCCCTGTTTAGGATGTGGTTTCCGGCTTTCTCTTTTCCAATCTTTTCACTATTACGTAGCCCCCTGCACATCAGTGGCATTACCACCTTGCTTGGGGTGATACGATTAAAAAAAAAAAAAAAAAAATATTCACTCAATATATTATTTCTGAAAGAGGAAATAGGAGGATGAACCTTCAGATAATAATTATAGCCATACAGCGACCATGAAATATATAAATGGAATGGTTGGTTGAATTTATATCATTTGAACATTAGGATGATTTTTCAATAGCAATTTGGAGGTAAGAGAGAAGTGAATGACAAAAAAGTGCATATACAATGTCCCATACAAATGTAAGAATGAATATGTCAGAAAAATAAGTCAACATTTGAAAGTCAAATTGGAAGAACATAGGAAAGCCATATCAAAAGTGTAACTAGAAAAATCTAGGAGAGATGGACGTTTTTTCCTTTTAAGATCTGAGGATCAAAATAACAGTGTAGTGAATGTTGCAGAAAAATGAGTACATTGTATTATACAAAGGGTAGATCAGTAGGTTCATAGCCTGAATTTTGATTAGAAATTTATCCTGTATAATGTATGATCCATGTTGTTAATATTCAACATTGAACTAAGTGCATTAACAAAGATTTTTTTAAAATATTTCTGTAAAATGTTTTCATCATTAGGCTCTGAAGTTACTGAGGTACCTACAAGGTACTACCCAAAAGCTCACAAAAAAAATAAAACAACAAATAAACACTTACCTTAACTTTAAAAGATATATGGTGATTTGATGTCCCTTTATGCAATACAAGAATTGAAAAAAAAACAAAAAACAAAAAAAAAAAACAAATGTACTGTTGATATTTTCTGATCTTTTGGGTAGCATGTTAGTCTGTTATGAGTAATAAGTAGATCGAAACAAATTCAAAACCTGAATTTTTTTCTTTTCCAAACTAAAGTTCCGGTCAGCACACTCGTCACCATGAAGGGGATACATTTCATCTCTAAAAGATTTATCTTTATTACGTCTATCCTTGTTTCCAGCAATCTGAATTGCTAGTTTTTTTTTTATGGCATCATATTATTCCTCCATCACACTATTGACTCACTTCAGTTTAGTTCAAGGACTAAATTCTTAACTCTAGCTATTTATTGCATAAATATACCCAATTGTGACAAGGCCTAAGGAAACGTGGAAAGAGGCTGGTCGACACTATCCTATACCTAACTAACCACCATCATGACCCTTTCATAAATTACAATTTGCCCATTCACCACAAGAACTCATCCATCTTCATTCAACCCTATATTCAAAACTGACATGCACCACAATACCACATATAAACAGGAAACCTGAAAAAGCTTAAACTCAAGTAAACAAAACAAAACCTCTAAAGAATAACCTAAGATGAAACATGCCCATAATAACTGAAGACTATGCAAAACAAGGTTAGTAAAATAATAAACGACAAAAATAAATTAACAGTACCTTATCGATGAAAATCATGAAAGAAAAGAAAGAAAAGTGAAAACATGCAAAGAAAATGAAGAGAAATTTAAAAACAAAATCATGATGAGTGACTAATATTTGTAAATTACAGCAACATGACATTGTATAACTCAAAGTGGTTGCAATGCCTCGTGATGGCTATTTGTAGATGCAGGATCTTGCATGCAAATAAACCTTATCTCAATTGGGATTAAAAGGTGTTTTTTCTTTTCTCTTGATACTATTGTTCCTCTAACACAAGACCCAAGAGCTATTCAATATTGAATATAAGAGGAGAGAGAACAAGCGCAGGTTTTGATGATATGAAAGATAGATAATAGTCAACTTTGAACAAAATTATTGTTCAAGGAAGCATCTCAACAAGTGTGTTCCACAAAGCAGTAGTTCTTGGAAACCTTACCCATAGAACAGTTCTCTTCTGTGTATATAGCATGGTAGACTAACTGCCAAGGTATGAAATGGTGAAACTCAAGAATTTTGTTTGTCAGGAAACTTTTGCTAATAGTGAGAGCCATTTTGTGTGAAAGATGGTGTTAGCTGGAAAATAATTCAATGTCATTCAATTATCAAGAATGGAAAAAAAAACTAGGTAGCTTCAGCTGAGATATATCAGAAATACGCTATTTTTGGTTTAATCTGACTTGTAAAGAAAGAGCATGGTTAGCAGTTAGATTCTTTCCAGAGCGGCATATAAAACTGATCATTTTCAGCATTGGATTGAACTGTATTGGAGGAGTTCCACTTGAGCCAGCACCCCTTTAAAAAAAAATTCATTTTCTTCAACTTATTGTAGATTTATTTAAAGCCAAAAAAAAAAAAAAAAAAAATATCTTAAGATTGTAAGAATATTTTTTAAGGGTAGATAATTTTTTTTATATAAATCTTACTAATTAACTGAAGAGGGAAGAGTGATTCATGCCTTTCCCAAGAGTACTTGCATGTAAATGAATAAAACAAACCCAACTGGAATTGGAACTTTGCTTTCCCAGTAGCAATGCAGAATTATACATTACACTACCTGCACATCCAAACTTACAGCAGGTGGTATTCCCAAACAGTTACCAATCTGCTCACCTGTTACGGATGCTCCTAACCCAATACATCTAGTCATTATCATTAAGGACACATGTTTGGTGAATGTGCTGTCCATGTCAGGCAAAGATTTCATTGATAGCGATATTCAACAACTGGAGAGAGTGTGCAGCAAAGACAAACATGAGTGAAGTAACTGATGGCTACTTTGTACTTCAAATAAATACATTTTATCAATAGCTCTCCCAACAAGTAGAACATCGAGATACTGAAACCTTTCACTTTTCTCATACTTCTTTCTATGAATAAGAAAAAAAAATTATGGAGGCTGACATGACTGTGAGATGTAAAAAAGAATGTGCAAGCAGTGTAATCAATATCAGCACAGAAAGTAAAATCAGCAAGCAGGGTTCAAATTCCAGGCTCGTTGGTCTCACTTTGGCACTAATGCCCCAAAGAGATGAATCTCTTTCTCCCACCAGTGGTAAATAGCAAAGCAGACTGTGGCAACCTTTCTAGAAAGATAAGTCTCAATTCAAAACCAGCCTTAAGAGCGACATACTCTCTTAGGTTATCTAGACACACCTAGTGCTGCTGTAGGCTGCAGTATATCCTGTCCACCGACATCCCTAACAGGTTATAAGGCTCTTGATTGTGATTGAAATCTGTGTGTGTATATATATATATATATATATATATCAACAAAACTATTAGAGGAAAGAAACCAATTAAAACTTGATAAATCTTTAATTTAGAGAGAAAATTGAAACAGCCACTTTAAGCCAGAAAAGGGGAAAAAAAGGGGGGGGAAATGGATAAAAAAGGGATTAAAAAAAAAAGGGTGAGCAATATTCAAGTCCAGTACAATACAAAAACAAGAGAACCAGAAACTAAATGTAATAAAGGGAGATTTTATTTAGCAACACACAAAATCATGAACGAAAACTGTTACAGGTGAGATTTGACTGGACACTATGCTAAGGTCCTCAAGTGTTCTGCTAGAGAAAGGTGGGAGGTAAAAAAAAAAAAAAACTGCTACAATTTATTTCTTGAAGTGTAAACTCAAGCAAGTATTAAACATTATAGCAGAAGTGGATAAAGAAACAAGCATTCGGCTGGGAACAGGTCAATATTGGTTTCAAAAATTTTAGGTTGTAAAGATAGTTTTGGACACTCTTTTACAACCATTGGAGCAATTCTTGAAGTCAACTTTAGATTACAGAACTAAGCTTTGAACAATCAACATTTGCACCAAATCAAAAAACAAAGTCCTGACAAATATGCTGTGTCCCTCTGCATAATACAGAAATATCTATTTCTTGATTGCATTGCGACAAAGAAATATCCATTCAACTAAAACCAAAGCTGCATCAAAAACGGTTATGGTCACTGTCTGGGAGTCAGCAAGCAGAATCATCCACTACAACTTATTAAATCTTAACTAAATTCACCAAAGAAAAGTATTGCCATGGAATTAGGACAGCAAGTCCGAGACTGGTCAGTAGGAGAAAAAACAAAAAAAACAAAAAAAAAACAAAAAACAAACACATTCTGTATGACAATGCCTAACTGTATGCCTCAATGACAGAAATTAAAGCCTAACTTGGCTACAAAACTGCTTCATCTGAAGATTTTGCCTCAACCAAAAACCACCTTTTAAACATCTTGTCAATCTCCGGCAATAGCCAAGCAGTAGATCAAAACATATGAAGTCAAGTTTTCAGAACTCCAGAATTTTGTTACCGAGATAATGTTGTTGCTGGTAAGCACATGGAATTTCTAAAGGCTCTTATCTTGGTTAAATTTTATTCTAACCCAAGGTATACAGCTTCAGTTAAAAACAGCAGTTATTTTTGCACCCACCAAACACAAAGCATTCAATGAAGTTTTGTATAGAAAAAAAAACAAACAAAAAAACTCAGGCAATCCCATAAGCTAAGTTCTAAAACTAATAATTGCCGCTCTCTTGTAACCTGCAATTAATGAAATCTAAAAGTTCATAACATTACAGTAGAAATATCAATTGAGATCTACTGAGTACAGTTAACTTTCAACTGGTAAGATTCAGAAGTAGAGCAGAAGACATGATTTTGTGATCTAAAGTTGCATTTTTTTCAGATATTTGGAGAAGTTATTCAAGCACTTAAATCTACAATACACACGCTAAAAGAAAAGGAATACTGGTCCAATTACATTATGAAAAAAAAGTTTTTAAAGAATAATCTTTTGTGCATCAATATTCATTAGACCTTTCTTCAAGCTGCATAATACTGACCTGTAAAATCAATTCCTGACTTTTTAGTTATTGGGCTTATTTATTTACAAAGGTTTATTTTGAAATTGTTTGCATTATTGATATTACATTTTTTTTTTCTGAATCTCAACTACAAGAATTGTGCGGCCGGGGGGGGGGGGGGGCACGCATAAATATTGGGGTATAATAATTGTGTTAAATGAATAATAAGTACTTTTTTCTTCAATCAAAAATTATACATTTATTTAAAAGAAATCTTTCCATTGAAAATTTAAGTTTAGATAACGAAAAAGTCAGGGATCAATTTTACAGTGTAGCAATATTATTAAGAGGAGCCTCACTTTTAAAATGATATTTTTTGCGCCTGACAAATGCTGCACCTTGAGAATATACTGAATCTACAAAAATTATCCCCCCACCAAAGGAAGTTGGCATAATCTTTCATAGTGAATCTTTTCCAATCTGAAGTTGAAAACCCAAGAAAGAGATTAAAAGAAATAGACACAACAAGTAAAAAGCTTCTCCAGTTTTATTCTTAATGTGTTATCAGCACACATTAGAAATTGGATAGAATGCATTTAAGACACCAAATTTTGTGGTGTCACCCAGAATAGAGGAAAAGTTCTCTTAATCCTGTCCCCACTGAGTTACTGTATCATAGGTTTTCAAACCCAATTTCTTCTGGATATTCATGGCAAGGATGTGGGATCGAGAATCTAAATTCTTAGTCTTCTCAATTACCTGCTGATAGGGGGACACAGCCTTAGTGCCCATGACCACATGACCAAGCTTGGAGTCGATCTTGGCATCAAGCCGAGCATGGCGAATCAGGTTGACAATCCAGTGTTCAGCTTCATCTGGAGTCATGTTCAGCTTTTCGGCAAGCATATTGATACTTATGCATTCATGAATGCGACAGAAAGTTTCGAAGATGAGCAGGCGAGCATTCTCAATGAAATCATCCAAGCAGGCAGTCAAGAAGAAGTCATTGATAAGAACTGTTTCACATTCTCGTAGTTTCTGTTGGGCACCATCAAAGTCAAAATTCACATAGAGGCACTCCACAAATTCTGTTATTGGATCTCTGAACGTGTATGATTCTTGTTGTATGACTTTAACCAAGTCCTTCAGTACCTACAAAGAAAAGTCAAAAAACAAACATGAATGACAAAAAGAGGCAGAAAATGGACATAAAAAAAGAAAAGAAAAAAGATACATAAAAAGGAGTTTCATATATGTGAAGAAAACAAGCTGATCAAATAATAGCTCATTGTAAGTGCTGCATAGTGATAAAGAAAAGGATTGGGGTTTTAATTCCCATTTTAAGCTACTTTGGTATAATGGGTATCAACTTTGAATGATAAATTGGAGAGCTGTGTTAGAATTCCTGTTGAATTCGTTGCATTCACTTACACGCAAACACCCTTAAGAAAAGGATTAATACATCTCTACTCTCTCCAGCTATGGATTGAATAGCAGGACAGATTGGGTTTACAGCCTGGGTTGGCAACCAGTCTACTGCAGAACAAAATGGTAACCTACTGCAAGAGAATTTTCTATCCAGTCAGTCATGGATCAAAAGTGACATGACCACCCAAGCATGTATCAGATATAGTACTTAACTGACCAAATACAAAGATTAAACTTTTTTTTGCTTCTGCAGGTCAGAAGCATGTATATTCATGAGTGCCATGTTCAACCAGATAAACACGAGGAGGAATAAAAAAAAAAAAAAGAAAAAGATTTTGCTTCAAATCAAAAGCCCCTGAGCCAATGTACTAAGATGCCATGAATGATATTCTAATGCAGTGTTTCTTAACCAGTACACAAAGGTGCACTAATGCACCCTGAAATGTAGCAAGCTGCAACTTCAGTTAACTGTTTATGAATATATATATATATATATATATATATATATATATATATATATAAAAATTGCTATTGGTTAAAAATCTGGACAGGACTTACATATTTGTCAAATTTTTTATCATTTGATATCTTAAATGGGATATAAACTGGCTCAACTTTTAACGAGGAAAAGCCTTTCCACCAGGCATAACATATAAAGCTTATCATTCAAAAAGTTAGCAAAACACATCAAGCACAGGTTCCACACAAGCATACTTAAATACACAATGTAATATATTAAAAATGCTTATTTCAGGAGCTTTATTTTCAAACTTCATGACTAATTTTTCCTTATTGAGAGTATACCAGAGAGCTTTAGCTATTGTACAAATGTATCATGAAGAGAAAGGTTGAGAAACACTGCTCTAATGTAACCATAGAAATACTTTGAATAAGAAAAACTTGTTCAGACTGGATAACTGCTTGCATGCTGGTTAAATACATTCATGAGCCAAATCTGGCCGACAAACGATCAGTTTTCTGGTTTAGTAATTTGTATATATCAGTGGATGTGCGTTGTGGTGCAGTGGGTATTGGCTCAAAACAACAAATTGGGGAGCCGAATTTGAATCACTGATGTGCAAATACCATTGGGAAACTATTAATCAGTCTTCCCTCCAATTATGGGTTAGATAACAGGACAGATTGGGTTCTATAGCCTCGGCTGGCAACCAATCTACTGCAGAAAGTAATGGCAATCTACCGCGAGAATCTTCTGCCCAGTCAGTAATTTCTCTTTTGAGACATGATCACCCAAGCATGTATCATTAACTGACTGATATATCGGCATAATAGATCAATGTAGTTTCTACAATCCCTTTAGTGTTCAAGATTATAACAATAAAAAACAAGCGTTTTTATTTTACTTATAATTATAAACAAACATCTTTTGGAAATACTGACAATACTGCAAATAAATTTTCAGCATTTTTGTCATGTGCATGTAGTCATATCAACATAATCACTTTAGTTGAAGTAGTAAAAGACAATGCATAGCACAATTTTTTCACTGTTACAAATTTTCCTAAAACTGTTCTTGATAAGTAAAAATTTATATATTGCTTTTCCATAAAAAAAAACAAAAAAAAACAAACATTTTTAAGCACTTTCATATTTACATGTGACAACTCTAGATTCAGCCCAAATTTTGCTTTTAATCTTAATATAGATAAGAAATATTCTGCATTTTAAATTCAAGTAATGTAGGGGACTGAACTCTTACGTATCTTACATGTCAGCAAATGTTAGACGATCTCCTCAAAGATGAAGGAAAGACTCAAGAACAGACATGGGGTTCTACAGAAGGATGCCGAGTTTGAGTTTTGTTTAACAGCATATCAACCTCTGTGGGTTATTTAACACTAAAAAGGCACGGTTTTAAAGGTTTTTTTTTTTTAATGTTCGGTTATAACGAGAAAGTTGATTTAGTCAGATTCTGATGAAAAATTTTCCATTTTAGAAAACTGAAGATGTCTTTCTAGTTTTGTATTAATTTTCCTTTAAAAATTTATTATGGTAATTTTTTTTACCTTCAGAATTATATTGTTGGCAATATTTTCCTTAAAAAATGTATTGTTTTTTCCCCTTCAAAAATGTATATTTTTTATATATAAGTATTTTTATACTTTCAGTGTTTTGATCCCAGTTTGGGGAGGGGTTAACTATGTGCCCATAACTGGGACCCTAACAGGTGCTACCACTCTAGGTCAGGATAAACCTAGAAACAGCAATTAAGAGGTGGTTGCATGCTTCTCATAAACTTCCAATCAGAGGCCTTGTTGCTGGATGCAGTTTACTATATCATACTCAGGACCAGGAAGATGCTGAGGATACCATGGCTTGAACATGTGACAAGGTTTTGGAGACAAAGAAAATATAATTGACATCAGGAAGCAACAGTGGATGTTTCTGGGATATGTAACAAGGAAGGTGGGTGTAGATAATCTGGGTGGATAAAGGGGAAAAGGGATGGGAAAACAGCACATGACATACTTGACAGCTTTAAGCAAATGGATTGCAGAGCAGGGTTTAGGAGAAATAAGCATATATTAAAGAGCTACAAGGGATAGGAAGATGTGGAGGACCATAATCATCTTTGTCCTGAAGGGACATGGCACAAAAGAATGTAGAGGAGACATCACCAAACGTGATGAGTTGGCAAGCAAAAGAGAAACCTGCCTTATTTATACAGTTGATGTCAGAGTTTCATTCCTTGGAAATTCTAACAGTCAATCAGTTAAGTGCCATGCATGATACACGCTTGGACGATCATGTTTCGAAAGAGACACGACTGACTGGGCAGAAGATTATCCTGCAGTAGGTAGCCATTCCTTTCTGTGGTAGACTGGTTGCCAGCCAAGGCTATAGAATCCAATCTGTCCTGTTATTTAACCCATAACTGGAGGGAAGGAATGGATTAATGGCTTTCCCAAGGGTATTTGCATGTAAATGAATGCAATGAATTCAACTAGAATTTGAACTTGGCTCTTCGATTTTTCGTTCTGAGCCAATACTGTACCACACTATTCTAACAAATATTCCAGAATCACAAGTGATAAAACTGGCATCTTGTAATTGGTTTTGTATCGAAGCAGTTTAGCAAATCAATCAATAAAAAGGCATGAGGCTTTTCTTATTACAAATACGGAACAAAAAAATCTTAATATGCAGCCAATTTTATAGAATAGGAATTCAAAGACCATATAAAAAAAGTATTATTAAATGCAAGTACACATTCTTTATATACCTATACCTATTTAAAATGATTTACTTGGCCTCTGATATGGAGATTTACCTTTTACAAAACTGAATTCAGTAAAGTTATTGAATTGGATTCCTACCCTCTACCATTATAAGAGCCAGATCAAGCCGAAAATGGAATACTGTTGTCATATTTGAGTGGGATCTGCCAAGTTCTTGCTTTCTAGTTTTGATAGAATTCAAAAGCATCGAATTCTTGTGGGTGACAAATTATTTTCCACCCTCCAACATCCCTTACACAACAGAGATGTGAGAAGTCACATACCGCTGTATTGCTATTGCCATGGAAAGTGCTCAGGTGAATTACATCCCTAGGTTCCACCTGGTCTAACATTCACTGCTATGCCGCTTACAGTGTAGCAAACAACCTATATTCCATTGGTGAGAAGTTCCTCTCAAACAGCTTTTTCCAGCAAATAATTCTATGGAACAGACTCCCAAGAGAAGGTTTCCCCAATCACTACAATCTTAACCTGTTAGTCTATAGTTGTCTTTCCATTCTATCTGCATAAACTACTTAATATAAACCTATTGAGTTTGCATTAGCAAATAAATGTCTGACTATAGTCTACCTATGCTCTATTTCCACCATAGTAGGATATTATATCTGGTGTACCAAAAATACTTTTAAGACCCGCCATTAATTTCACACCTTATCTTACCACAATAACACATACCTTTCTACTTATTATTGGCAATTAAAAGATGCCAAAGCCCTTACCTTGCAATGGGGAAAAACTAAAAAAAAACAAAACAGAACTTATAAACCTTTCCAAGAGTCATGATTTCTATTATTAGAAAAAGATTTACAAATTATCAAATTCCCAAAACTAAATTTAGGCAATAAACGTAGCGAAGTAACTTTCCTTTGTCATTATCTAAAAAATAACCTAAAATATAGTTAAAATAGTTTAAATTTTGTATCTTAAAATATATTAAGTTTAAATTTTAAATATAGTTATAATTTTGAATATAGTTAAAGTTTATTTTTTAAATTATAGTTAATTTTTATTTTTAAATATAGTAAATATATATTTGTTTTTTAATATAACTAGACATCTATAATCTATCCCCTAGCATACAGTGATTGATTGATTGAATCTCTTACCTTTTGATAATTTATTGCAGCTCAACGGATAGATCACCCACAGAGTCATATACACATGTTTGATGTGTAGTGTATTTTTTAAAAAACAATTCTAGTCTTTGTCTACTTTAAGTTGAAAAATAACTTAAAGAAAATCCAATAACCATTTCACAATGACAATTTCTCAGATTTGTAATATTGCAAAAGATGTATCTCCATTCATCACTGGCATAAAAAATGTCAGGGTCTTATGTCATTTTAAGTCTATCTCTCTTTACTCTTACAATCAAATTTCTTCTATCATGGCCCAATTTTTTATTGGTTAGCTGAGATAAACCTATAAAAAAAAAAAATATTTCACTGCCTGACAAGGTGCTAATAAGATAGTACCGAAACACAACAGCTCTTGTGTTGCAGTAAACTGCTTTTATTATAAATTTATAATAAAAATATTACCATACATACACACACATGTGTGTGTGTGTGTGTGTGTGTGTGTTAGCTTCATTGTTTTAAATCATAAATGTTTTGGTGTTAAAAAAAAAAAAAGAATCTGTAAAGTATTCTTGCTCACAATTCACAAAACCTGTTTTAATTAAAATTATTTTATAATGTTGAGAGTGGCACAGGTCTGTTGTATAAAATGTTTCTTGCATAAAAATGCATACAAGAATTTTAAACATATATCATCTTTTATGAAAATAGAGTAAACATGCTTACAAAACTGTTCAATGTATTGATATCTCAAGTAAATGATCTAATATTTGGTCTTAACTCAATGTGTCACAAATTGTAGATTTTAGACAGACTTTATGCCTGAAAATACTACAAAAGTTGAACATATGAAATTTAAAGAATCTTTTATAAGCAATAAACTATCAAACTTTACAAGTAGTCTGAGCTTTTTATCAGAGGTAAGATTTTAAATTCATAAAAACTATCTTTTAATAGTCTTGTATCAGTAATTCTATAAAAATGTGATATTTTAATGTTTTAAAACCTATTGAGAAAAAAAGAAAAAAAAAAGGTGTTTTAACTAAATGGTGCACAACTTTATCAAAAGCAATAACATTTTTAATCTATTATTTCTCCAAGATTAGTTAATTTCTGTTAAAACACTAGGACTACACAAAATATGGGAATATATATTGGTTGACGTTAGCATAATAAACTTGTGAAAAGCTCTCAACAGTAATGTATCTACCTGTGTGCATTTTAATCACACAAAGAAGTATAATCAAAACACTTAAAAATATTTCATTTTTCAATAACTGGCCTTTTCTTGCATGTCCAGCAGGCTAGATTTCTCTATGCCTATATTTTACTCTGCTTAATTGAATGTTTTTCTCTTTGGTTTTTCTTTTTTAAACTTGTTAGAAATTTCTGTTGAAGGTAGTTTGTACTTTAAACAAGTTAAAAACTTTTCATTTTCCTTTATTTATTTTTTAATTGGAGTTGGTAAACTCTTCTATCGCACATCTATCAAACACCTCCCACATCTATTGAACAGGTATAGAGGCTCATCTCTTGTTCCCTGTTCAGGAAGTGGTTTCCAGCTCTTCCTCTCCTCAAATTAAGTATTGGTGCTTCTGCGATTTTTCTGCAATGTGTGTGGTCGGTGACAACGTCTCTTTATCGTGAGGGCACCGAGTTGGCAGTTTCCTGGTTGCTGCTTCCGAAGCTCTACCCGTTGCGTAGTGTCAAGAGTGGCTGCTGTGATCAACAGTTGTATAATATCAGAGTTCTTGCAGTGTCAGGTCGCACATAGAGAGGTGTACCTGCAGGCACTTTTGGTGAGCAACCCTGAGGCCACACTTTGCTGCAGCCTGGGCCAGTTTCCTTCCAGTGCATGTTGCAGCTAATGACCATTTGCCTCCTCTACTCGAGGTCTCTCTTCAACAACATGAAACATGAACAACCATATCTCCGCCAAAAAAGCTAAACCAGGCAAATTAAAATCACTTAAACCTTTTAACATTTCTTTTACTAATATCCGAGATATTCGAACCAACTTCTGTAGTGTTAATCTTTCCCCCACCAAAAGTCCCCTGACACCCTAGCTCTTTGTGAGACCAATCTCAACCCCTCGATTTCCTCATCTGACTTTTTCATCTCTGGCTACATTCCCATCTCTAATGTCCACATGCATGGGATTGGTGTTTATGTCAGTGAACGCCTTCTCCAGCTAGGGTGATCTCTCTTGAATCCCTACATCATTCTTATGTGTTTTTATCTCTCCCTTCTAAACTCAGCTATCTCTTCTTTCTCTACCGCTCCCTCTCATCTCCCGACTGTTCTGTTCTTGACAGAATCTCCAATAATATCGACAAGGCCATTTCCTCGCATCCATTTAACCATATATTTGTGTTTGGTGAGTTTAATGTTGACCATGCCAAGTGGCTGCAAGACTCCGTCACAGATCTTGCTGGTGTCTGCACCATGAATTTTTCAATCACTCAGTCCCTTGCGCAGGTGGTGGAGTTCCCCCACGCGTTTCTCTGGTAACCTTAACGGACACAACTCACTACTAGATCTCTGCTTTACTTCCATCCCTGACTAGAAAGGTCAAGCAAATCTGCCCTCTCAGAAACACTGACCATGTGGTAGTTTTTGCTAACATCTCCTTCCACTCTTACTCCACCCAAGAACCTCAGACCAGCAGAACATCTTACTGCTACCAAAGAGCTGATTGGAATTCATTTCGCAATTTCCTGTGTGACGTCCCTTGGAACAAAGTATTTAGCCTTCTCATTGAAGACTGCATCAGAGGTCTCCTCTTGGGTTAAGGCTGGCATTGATGCTTTCATCCCTGCCAGAAAGTTGAGACTTAAATCCAACTCACCCCCACCGTTCCCCCCTGACTGCTTGGCCGCCATCACCAACCAGAATCACTTCTGGCTTTACCAGAGTCATGTGTTGGACCATAACAGTCACCTTTTTGCCTCAGCTTGCAATGAGTGCAAGAAGATTCTTAAAGAAGCTAAGCTGGTGTTTGCAGCCAGAATGAAGCAGCATATAGCATCCTGTAAGTTCAGCTCCAAAGACTACTGGAGGCTCTAAAAGTGTGCTGAACAGCAGCAAGCCCTCAATCCTGCCTCTAATCAACGAATTTGAGGTCCGCGCCTCTTCAACAGACAAGGCTGATTGCTTCGCTCACAGATTCTCCAACTCAACACTGGACTCGTCTGGAGTATCTGTACCAGACTTCTTACCCTGAACCCAGGACTAACTGACAGACATACACATTACTCCCTCGGTGGTCTCTAAAATAATTTCAAAACTTGACCCCCATTATCAACCGGTGGTGATGGAATACAAATCATTGTCCTAAAGAAATGTGCTCTGGAACTCTCCTCTGTTCTCTCTAAACTTTATAACTACTGCCTCTCTGCTTCTTGCTTTCCTACCTGCTGGAAATCCTCCTCCATGGTTCCTACATATTCAAATACTGGAGAACCCTCTGACCTCGCTAATTATTGCCCTATCAGCCTCCTACCGATCTTTGGCAAAGTGTTCGAAGCCATCATCAACGCTGAGGTGGTACAACATCTCACAGCCCACAGACTTCTGACAAACAGTATGGTTTCCGCTTTACCAGGTCTAATGCTGATATGCTCACGACCATATATACACAGGGCTTTGACAAGAACAGCAAAGCTCGAACGGTTGCCCTAGACATCTCCAAAGCGTTTGACAGAGACTGGAATGCTGGCCTTCTATGCAAGCTGCGAGGCTATGGTATAACTGGACAACTGATTGACCTAATCCAGTCATTCCTTGCAAATCGCGCAATGAAGGTAGTATTGAACGGACAAGCCTCCTAATACTATCACATGAACGCGGATGTCCCTCAAGGCACAATTCTAGGTTCCACGCTTTACCTTATCTACATTAACATCTCCCCGATGTAGTAAGATCCCATGTAGGCATATACAATGATGACACTACAGTTTACTCTTGCCTCAATAAAAAATCTGCCGAGGCTGACAAAGCAAACCTCTCTGCCGAGCTTGAAAGGGACCTCCAATCCGTAGTGGACTGGGGTAAGAAATGGCTCGTGAATTTTAATGCTTCCAAAACAAAACTGCTATCTATTAACCACAGACAATCGCTCCTACCCCCGCCATTAGCATGGATTAGGCTAGTTTCCCTGAAAGTAAAACAGTGCCTTCTCAGGTTAACTCTCACAACAGACCTCAAGTGGAATAACTATATAGAATCCATAGCTAAATCTGCTAAGAAGGTCAGTTCTCTGTGCAGAGTCAGGAAGTTTTTCCTGTCTGAAACAATCCTGCATATATACAAATCAACCATCCGCTTGTTCATTGAATACTGCTGCCATATCTGGTCGAGTGTTCCTGCTTTCCACCGAGGAGTCCTTGAGAAAATACAACAAAGAATCGGTAATGTGATTGATCCCGACTTGGCAGCTCAGATACAGTCACTTTCTCACCAGTGCAATGTGGCTTCCCTGTGTCTTTCATACTTTCATGGCTTCTGCTCCGATGAACTTAGTTCAGTGGTGCTCGCCATACATGAATTTACTCGAGCCACAAGATTAGCAATTAGGCCCCACCCTTTTACTGTGAAACCAATAAATTATAAACACAAATTCTACTCCGGCAGCTTCTTCTCTCGCACTTCCCACCTGTGGAATTCCCTTCCATTTACTTGCTTTCCCAACAGCTACAATCTTCAAGAATTCAAATGTAAAGTCAGTAGTCATCTCCTGTCTCACTAACTTGCATCTTCTCTCTCATGCTCCTTTCTCCGTCCATCCCACTCATCAGTATTCTCATCCTTTCCTCACCCTCTTCCTGTAACCTGTCACTTTCTCATAACTATATTATGTAACCCCCTGCACAACAGTGGCAGTAAAGTGTCTTGCTTGGCATGACACGATTATAAAAAAACTGTTAAAGAATGTATGAAAATGGTTAGCTCTATAAGATATATGAATCTGAGGGAAATAATATGCATGACCTGCTTTGTTTCAGTTTTAAAATTTTCTATATTTATACTCACATCACAGAGCTGATGCTTTTGCCAATTAACTATGAAAATAATAGAATAGATATCTATTATAAAGATAGCATATCCCAGTTTAGTTGAGACTGACCCATCAGTAATTCTAATTTTTTTTTTTTTTACTTTAATTTAGTCAACCCTGAATCTTAAGGTGCGTTTTGTTAAAGAATCATTGTACAAGTGAAAACTCAGTTTGAGACTTGTAAATCACGGCACGCCTGTTAATCACTAATCCTTGGTTTTCTTTTTATAAGTGATGACTTGTAGCAACACATTAAAAATTGTTTTTTTTTTTAAGAGCAGAACTAAAGTTTTTCTAATAGGAATCAATCACAAGGAATATGTGACACTAATGCATATGGCCAAATACAAATGTTTATTAAAAATGACAATTACAATTCACTAGAAACTGGAAGATAAGAATAAGATGAAGCCATACCAGAAGATGTGAATATTAAAATAGAATCTAAGAACCCTTGAAGATACTAGTTAAGGTAAAACGTGAAAACTGGAGTAACATTTGTTATAGACAACAGATTTAAATTTAATTATCAAATTTTTTCTTTCAATGCATAAATACCCTGATTTAAGTGAAATTGAAGTTGACCCGAACTGACCAATGCCTCTTTATTCTTCATTTACTCCAAGAAAAATAGAGAATAGCAGTGTAGAAATTAACTTTACTGCTATCAGAAATATTTGCTTTTCAGTGATTTTTTTTTTTTAGGTTTGAACACTATTGTTGTTATCGATTTAGAAGAGGGGTTTTGCTTATATCGACAATAAAATCTATGCTAACAATGCCCTTACCCTAACATCATTGATATCTGCAGTTTTTTTTTAAAGTTTTCTGAAATTTAAGAAATATTTTTGGTAAACGTCTACAATTGGGCCAGAATTGAAAAGTTAGAATTCATATATATTGTTTATTTTCAAATACATTTTATTCAAAATATATTCCCATTCATGCAGATGCTTATTTGTTTTTTTTTCTGAAGAAAACAATTTGAAGCCAGCTATTCTCTTGAGTATGAGCAAGTTCTAAAAAAAAAATGATTCAGAATTTTCTTTCAATTTTTCTCCAAAAGAACCATTGATGAATCATTCAGTTACGGTTATATATTTTTTTTTTAAATTAATGTTTCAACAATCTCTAGTCTACAATCTTGTCTGGATCTGCAATTTTATCGCCCCTTCCCGATTTCGCTTTTTTAGCAGCAAATATCCCTATAAAATCTGAACCAGTCAACTATCGTTTGCTTGTAGTGTAGCTACTTTCATTTTTGCGCATATGAATTAGGGTCCGTTTTACGGCCGCTTTTCAGAACATGCACAATTGTCCGAGATACATAATTTTATTGATTTTTTTTTAACTTAATACATTTTTTTTGTTCGTTATTTATCAGAAATCTTGTAATCTCCACATCAAAAGCCTTTGTACACAAAACAGTTAAAGCTAACAACTGGAGATTAGGGGTCGATTTGACACCGTAAGAACAAGTTAAAAAATTTTTTTTCTAACTTTCCTGCGTATATAGAACCTCCTAAATTGACGATAATAAACCAATAGACGATAAATCAATCAATATTTTAAAAATTTAAATCCTGAATGTGTTGAGGCCAGGAATGTTAATCTACAAAACAAAAATTAGTACCTTCCAAATTTTTTTTCTATTATGCGTTGATCTCTTAAAATTTTTACAGTTATTTTTCGATGGATACTAAGATACGGTAAAATGCAACCTATGGTAATGAAAGAAAAGATGCCCAACAAACTTAATATTTAACACGAAAAAAATGTTTTCAAAATTTTGGTGGAAGCTGTCCAGTCCAGGAACTAAAAAAAATGTCGCTGACTGGAAAATACTAAAAACTTCAATGTGACATTTAGCATCTTTTAGTGTCAAGTAGGTTTTTTTTTTATGGGTTTTAATTTAAAGCAATAATTGTAAAACTTAATACAATTGAATAAGTTTAAAAATATTCATTTTTGTTTTTAAGATTTAAAAATTAACTCGACAAAATCACTTCCAGAATTTTTTTCCAATAAGTTTTCATTCGAAAATATCTTTTAAACCTGTTTATCGCGTAAAAATGTTCTCTAAATGTCATTGTTGTTAGTCAATGTAAACAACTTTTCAAAAATGTTAATTCTAAATAGTGAAATTTCTTTCATTAGAATTTTCTGCAACATTTTACAAGTGTACGCCAATTTTTCCCAATATATCGCCTTCTCTTTTTCAAAGTGCATGGCAATAACTACATTGCTGAAAAATAAAATCTTTTCACAGACGAATACCGAAACCCAGAGATTAGGAAAAAAAAGGTTAAATCTAAGCATTTTACATTGAAAATTTACCATTCCATCCTGACAGAGTAGCTTTTGGTTGCACAGTTTTACTTTTATTTTTAATTTCTATCGAGGAAAAAAAATAAATTGCACTTATTTGTAACGGATAAAGCGCAATTGTTTGAAAAGCTAATTACAAGTAAAATTAGAGATTGTAAAATTGGACACAAAAAAAAAAAAAAAAGGTTTCATTCATTTCAAGCTTCGATAAATAATCAAACATTTAAAGGTTTTTTTTTGTTTTTTTTTTACACTATCATTTTTTTACACAATCAGTTGAGTGCCATAAGTGATACACGCTTTGGGCGATCATGTCTCGAAAAGAGACTGACTGGGCAGAATATTATCCCGCAGTAGGTTGCCCTTGCTTTCTGCGGTAGACTGGTTGCCAGCCAAGGCTATAGAACCAAATCTGTCAGGTTTAACCCATAACTGGAGGGAAGAGAAGGTTTAATACCTTTCGCAAGGGTATTTGTGACTAAGTGAATGCAAGGAATTCGAACTTGGATCCTAGCTTTGTCGTTCCGAGTCGATATCCACTGCACCAAAAAACACTTATTGAGAAGCCTATTATACCCCACTACACATAATGCAGGATATACCTATTTTGTAATAGCCATATCTTTCTACCGTTTGAGTAAAATGTTTCAAAAATTGATAAATAACAAAAATCAAATTCGAGATATAAAATTAAAAAAAACAAAACAAACAGATGTAGTAAAAAAAAAAAAATTGTTGATGCCTAATTATCTCCCTTGATAACTTCTTGCAACACTTTAATGTAGTAGTTACACAGGATTGCAATCTGTTATTGTTAGCTCTATTAAAAGGAAAACCGAGATTTAAAACAATAAGTGAATCAGTTAATAGAGTACAGAAAACAATAATTGGAAGCTATTTCAGATAATTACTTTATCAATTGGAGTAAAATAAGAAAGTGAACAAGACATATGGTCAAAAAAAAAATTATCAGTAAAAATACACAAAATAATCTTAAATTTAATGTTAGAATAAAAAAATAATTTTTACGATAATCTAAGGAGGTGATACATATTTAGAAACAAACAAACGAAAGTTTTCAATTTCTTTTTTTTTTTTTTTTTTTACTAACCTGTCGACGGCGGCTTTTGTTAGTGATGACAGCTGTAGTCAAGTATCTCAAAATATGGGGGCACACTGTCTGGATGGCATTCAGATAATTGGTCTGATAGAGAAATAAATCGATGATGAGGTCCCGGCCCTTCGGGTGATTGAAATAAACAAACAAAGACCAGTGAACGAACCAAGCCCTTTGCTGAAGAGACTGCAAGGAAGAGTTGAAGGCTGCATTGCTATCGATAAACTCACGAAGCCGGTTCAAATCGTCAAGTGCCGCATCCCAGTTCTGCATTAAAATTTCCGAAGCTAGTTTACCCCATAGGGTGCTCATGTAGAGCTTGTCGTTTGATGGCAGGAGAGTGCGGACAAAATAAAGGTATTGTGCTGTACCGGAGTAATTTCCACACTCGTACTGAAATTTCGCGTAATTGTATAAGGTTTGTACCATGTCTTCACTAACTGCATGATGGCTATGTAGATATTCAAAAAGCTGTCTACCGTCTCGGGCATTTTCGATCTGCTTTATAACCTCTTCTTGATCCATCAGATTCGTTATCTTCTCCGTCTGTTCTTGAAGTCTCTTCAACTGGCTTACGACGTCCATTCTTTTCTGGCGAAGCGAGTTAGGTACCTCTTGGTGCGGGTATAGGCTCTTGTGTACGTCCATGGCAAAATCTACCATGTTTGTGTTACTCAGCAAGTCTAATTTTCCACGTAACATTTCTTTTTCATCGTAAACTTCTTTGACTGATAAAAATTCTAACAATGGGAAGACCAAATGCCGGTCTAAATACTGGCCCATTCGGGTCGTTAAGTCAAAGTTCGCCATATTGGTAGCGAGGTAAAGGAAGAGAAAGGAATGTTGCGCGTAGAATTTATTAAAAAATAGAAAACGGAGTCAGAACTCGGTACAACTTCCGGTAACGAAATTACAAGTAAAAATAAAAATTACAATTTCTTTAAACACCGAGGTATTTTTTACCGACACAATATACTTTCTGAATAATAGAAAATAAATATAAATTAAATTTAAATGAATTAGAGATGTTTTACAACGTTTTTTTCTGTTTTCCATGTGACTCATTTAATAACAACCGCGCCGACAAGTGTAACATCTAAAAGTAAAAATGAGTATGAAACGAAACGAAACTTTTCTTCCTATAGGGATTGCCAGCTCTCTATGAATGTATGAATTGAAACAAATTCGCAGTTAACGTGAGATCCAATATGCACACACGTGGGCAGTTACAGAAACTGACCAGTTCCCTTTTAGGAAGCAAATGGGATTGACCATGGTCCTATGTTTTTTACGTAGGATGTGAAGATACTGCCAAGCATGGAATACAGTACACTACAGCCTACCCTAACTTACACTGTTTGATAGCAAATTAAAGTATTTATTTCACCTCTAAGTGAAAATTAATTATAAAATATTTTTTCAGGATTGACAATTTTTAAATTCTATATTTTAAAAGAGACATTTTTATGTAAATATTTCGAAAACTATATATTTGAAATGTGATTTTAGAAAAAGCAAAAAATATTACTGAACTTTTAACCGTGTAACTTTTTTTTATTCATTTATAGAAGACGAGAAATATAATTGTCTGCCTTTGATGCTTAATTTTGCTGCGGTAACAACAAAAATGTCATAATGAAAGAAGAAAATTTGAATCCAAATCAAAGGAAAGGAAACGTAATAAAATCAACATTATTTAAAAGTGACAAAATAACCAGATTTTTAATTGGAAAATCGCATTTAAAAATTACTTTGCATTGTTTTGTCATGGTTTTAGAGTTCTTTGATTTACATTGCCAATGCCAGGTGCCAGTATAGAATCACTTCTACATGCATACATACTTTATCACCATGTACGCACGTATACACACATATACCCACATACTCTTACATTAATACCGCACGTGAAACCTCTTCATTCCCGCGCTTTATTCAGAAATATATAAGCTGATGTTCACACGTGTGTTAGGCCAGTTGGATCCTGCTTTTCGGAGCTAACAGTCCGAATGCCGTTAGTTCCTTTCCAACTCATATACTGCGCTAATTGCGTACAGCAATTAGTTACACAAAAAATGTTTCTCTCTCTCTTACAAGCATACTTCACTACATATATAATTATATTCAACTACTAATTAGTACAAGCATCATATTTCCTTTTTTTCAGAAACTCTTCCAGTATGAACATTGATACATTTTCTTCAACATCCAAGAGAGAACTTTATCCACTAAATCTTGCATGCACAAATTAATCAATCCTGTAACTATGTTTAATACATTGTTATTATTCTTGTGATATTGTTCTTTGAGTTATTTTTATTATAAATGTAGTGGATTGAACAACCAGTATACTTTATAATGGTGACTCCACTTTCAAATTACTACCACAACGTTCAAGCTACAACAAATGATAACCATGTTGTCCAGTCCACAACACCAGCGTCTTTGTTATGACACCGACAGTAGTCAACTATTCCAAAATGACTGCAAAGCCAGGAGGTGAAATAGGAAATCTGTGAAAGAGCAACAATAAAATTTGAAAAAATATATTTCTAGACTCACATGTGAAAACCTGATAATGAGCCTAGGATCACATCATGATGAAAACATATGAGTCTTCATTCAATTACCAAAGTTAAGCAGTGCTGGACCCAATCAGGACATACATTGTGGTGGCACCAGTTACTTTAAACAACTTCCTACAATCTGAAATAGGTTTTGTCCTTCAGTAACCCACAAAAGGTTAATAAGCTAAAAAACAAGTCAATCAATCTGATAATAACAAGGACTTAACAAAATATCAGTTCCACGTAAGCTGCCATTTTCTGTTTAAAGTTCGTGATAAACATTATTGTGTTTGTATACATTAGTGACTAGCAGCATAGCCCAGCATTGCTCGGGTGTAATGAAATCTTTAAAACTAATCCATGGTACTGGTGCTCAGACTCAGCCTAAAGAATATTTGTATGAAGTTTGGTGAGAATTGGATAAAAATTGTGGATTTGTATAAAGGATATACAGACAGATAAACAGACACACACACAAACATCTTGCCTTTTATATATATAATCGATTTTCTGCACTATTGTAAGAACTGCAACCTTGAAACTTCTGAGTATCGTTTCTTATGTCTTTGTCTATGAGTTTATCAAATTTGATTAAAATCGGACCACTTCTTCTATAACCCGAATTTTTCGATTATTGATTTTCGATATTTATCGGGCGTACCTCGACACAAAACCTAGCTAAGAACACTCGCAGATGCTTATAGTACAACTGTGTAAATTTTCAAGAAAATCGGTTCAGCCGTTTCGGAGTCTATAGGTAACGGATACACACAGACACACACACACAGACAAAGTTCCATTTATAAATAAGTTTAGATTATTAATAAAAATGGTAATTTACTCTTAAGCAGTCACTGATGAAAATTAACACAACAATGACTCTCAAATTGTTAGATTTTTGAAAGAAAATTCTATAAAAAAGAAAAACTACCTTAGTATAAGGTTTCGCAAATAATTATTACAATAATTATGATATTCATGCTTTTATTGACATTGCTTAAATTACCATATATACTTGAGGGGGTCATGTAAACACAGGTAATTTTACTGAAAAAGAGGTTAAAAAACAGACATTCTGATAATCTTATAGGTGAATTCTACTTACATTCATTCAAAAAATAAATAAATAAATAAAATCCAGACCCTTGCTTCATCTATATAAATAAAACTGCAGATGTGTGTCAATGTGTGTGTATTCGTGTGTGTATCCACACTGATTTCTATTAATATACATTTCTACAATTTTTATTTGATTTGTTTCAAAACTTACACACCCCATGCAAATTTATTCAAGTGGACATTCATTTCACACAGCCAACCCAGAAGCAAACCTCTAACATTTACCCAGCCCCATTTTATCCTAGTGTGTTGGCTGAAGTAGCATCTTTCAGTGCTACAAATAGGCGCTGCCAGCTATCCTCCTTCTGAATAGTAGTACATTTCCCCTTTTAAAGACCAACACTTAAATTGCCCATGGGAACTCTTACTCTTCCCATCCCATGCAATGCCAAGTACTCTCTGCTAGTGCTTAAAATATGCTTAATTTCTGTTTCTTAATCTGAGTCTTGTTATACTTATAAACTTCATAAAAAGTAAATACAAAATAAAATATTAGCTTATCATTCAAAAAATAATTTCCATTTTTTAGATAAAATTTGTGGTGTAATGGATATTGGATTGGAATGAGAAGCTGAGTTTGAATTCTAGTTGTTATTTGTTGCATTCACTTACATGCAAATACACTTAAAAAATACATCTCTTCTCTCTCCAGCTGATATGTGGGTTGAATAGCAGGACAGATTGAGCTTTATAGCTTTGACTGGCAACCAGTCTACTGCAGAAATAAATGGCAAGCTACTGCAGAGAAATCTTCTGCCTAGTCAGTCATGTGTTGAAAGAGACATGATCCCCCAAGTGTGTATCTGTATGGCACTGATTCATTTTTTTTAAATAAAAAATTTTATTCTTAAAATAAATTATTATTTTTAGTTAATTATTATTCTTGTGATTTTTATTCTCATTTTTATTATTAATAAAAATTTCCATTTTTTAGATAAAATATCCATTTTTTTAAAATAAAATATTAAAATAAAATTTTATTGATTGAATAATTTTACTTTTAAAAGAAATTATTTTTAATTATTTTTTTCTTATGATTTTTATTCTCATTTTTATTATTAATAAAAATTTCAGTTTTTTTTAGAAAAAATATACAATTTTTAAAAATAAAATATTAGAATAAATTTTTATATTAATTTTTATTCTTAAAATAAATTATTATTTTTAATTATTTTTCTTATGATTTTTCTTTTCATTTTTATTATTAATAAAAATTTCCATTTTTTTAATAAAAAGGTGATAGTTTATCATAAAAAAACTACAGAGCCTTGCTTTATGCATAAAATATGTTTAATATTTTTACTACTCTGAGATTTGTCATACTTATAAACTTCATACTAATAAAAAAAAAAAATAGGCTAAATGTGGCACAAAGCTCTATTTTCATAGAGCCCCTTATGAAAAAGAAATTTCAGCAACAATGGCTTGTAAGATAATCATTCTTGTTATCAAAGAACTGTTTAAGAAGATTACAACATTTTTAAAGAAAACTATTTTCAAATAAACACAATAACCAATATATCAGGCTTAGCAAATCAAAATATATTGCCATTAGCAACCATTTCTAAACAGAATAGGAAAACCAAAACCTGAATTAGAAATTATGTGCCTGATTCTAGAAATGAAAAAGAATTATAATTTATGTTATTTAAAAGATAAATAATAAGATTTATAATTTAATAATATAATGAAATAAACTTCTAAAATTATTTGGAAGGTTGATCATTTTTTTCTTTAGTTAAATATAGTTTGAGAGAAAAATGCTCTTTCAATATTCTGTAAACAAAGAATATTTATATGAACACTGTATTAAGACTTTGTGTAAATGTAATTCAAATACTTACATTTACAATATATATATATATATATATAGATATGTAAAGACGATTACATACTCAACAAGATAATTATATACATACATACACACACACACATATTATAAGACTATTGTGTATTTATTCATATTACGATTTAGCTGTCTGGAGAAAAAAATTTAAAAAACAGTTTCCACTTCGGCTATATGTGTGACTCTTCAGAAATTAATTGATTTCTTTCGGTGACTCTTGTGTGTATACACTGCTTATATACAACACGTTAAAATTTCCCTTCTCTGATTCCATGCGTCGATGGCTTAGGGAGTAGCGGCTCCGACTGACACCAGATCGGTCGAGTTTCGATCCCGGCCAGAAGCAAGTGGATGTGTCTAGCCACACTGATGAGTTGTGATACAGCGAAACAGGCTTGTATGTGGATGACTAATATATTATGCTCTCATTATGATTTAGCTGTCTGGAGAAGAAAATTTTAAAAACAGTTTCCACTTTGGCTATATGCGTGACTCTTCAGAAATTAATTGATTTCTTTCGGTGACTGGCGTGTGTATACACTGCTTATATACAACACGTTAAAATTTCCCTTCTCTGATTCCATGCATCGATGGCTTAGGGAGTAGCGGCTCCGACTGACACCAAATCGGTCGAGTTTCAATCCCGGTCAGAAGCAAGTGGATGTGTCTAGGCACACTGATGAGCTTTGATACAGCGAAACAGGCTTGGATGTGGATGACTAATATATATATATATATATATATATATATATATATATATATATATAATGCGGATGACAATGCTCTTGCCTGTCAATTGAGCACTTTGGAGAAATGGTAGACTTTTACATTTCCAGTATGACCAATTAGTTCCAGTGATGAAGTAGCAAAAGAAATGAAAAGAGTATTGCTTTCCTGAAAATCACAGTAGTTGCAGTAATTGTAATGACTATTATGAATTTTTTTCACACGTGATGACATGGAGACAATTTTTCCACACAGTTGTATGTCATGTGTAGAATTTTGAAATTTGTGATTTTGCTCTTTACATTAGATTTAATTACAAATTTGACAGAGTAAATTATTATTTTTGTTGAAATTGTTGTCTTTTTTTTTTTTGTTTTCTGCATGCATGTTATGGTGTAGTGAGTATGAAATGAAAATAACTCTCTTTTCTTCACTGTTTGTAAATTCGTGAGCCAGTGTGAAATGTATTTTCTGACCAATAGAATAAAGGATTGACCCCGTATTGAAGAAAAAAGACCAATGCAAGTTTCATGAGCCTGTGTAAAAATATTTATTAACCAACGAAAAGAGAGCAATTTACAGAAAACAAATTGAACTTTCAATAACATATGTCATATTACTTCCCATCCAAAAAATGAGTTTACATTTGGAGCTTACCACATGACTGAGTGGGTTACATATTTCACATTTTTCGGATGGTCAGTCAGAGAGATGAGGGAGCAAAGAACAGGAGGACACAATGTAGCAAGAAAATAGTCAGACCACCCCCCACCCCAGCACCCCACATTCACACCCTCTCACTTTCTCTCTCGTGCTGCTTTCTTTATCTCTCCTTCTTCCACTTCACCTACTTGCCTGTCAATAACAGGAAGAGAGGAACAAGACATTACTACTACCCTGTTGATACATCACATCAAAAACATGGAGTTATATCTTTATCTGCACAAATCAAATTTTCACTACAACAAACAAATTCTTAATTCTTTAAACACCTTACTACACTTTCTCTTAGAACATTTTCCCAGTTAATAATCTCGCACCTACAAAGTGATGTTATACTGTTTGATAAATAAATTTACATTTATTTAAACAAACGAGACAGTTTTATCTTCCCGGCTTTCTGATAATCTTAACTTGTGGGTCTTTGGTTGTGTTTGGCACAAGGCCAATTTTATAGACATAATCGATGTTCTCATAATGATAAGTAGTGAAGTTGGTTGACTTACTTTTTCATGGCTCTAAGTTTTAAGAAACTGCCTATAGTTGAGTTTTATTTCTGTGTGTTTATATTGCATGTATTTGACTTCATATTGCTAACAGAAGATAAATGTTGGTGGATTGCAATTAACAAAATGAAACAGAGATTTGAGCAGAAAATGAATTGCTAATGTTTATTGATGCATGTGGGTAGAAAGATGTAAAGGCATAGAGAATGGTCGACTGCAAGTCAGCCTAATGTTGAGTAAGGGTGACCAAAACTCCCTTTTGTTGGGATGACTACCAAACATGTCCAAACAACTCAATGGTTGGAAAGTGAAAAGAGAACAATCATGTCCTTTCTGGGAGTGGGTGGTGGGAGGTCATGCAATACACACGTGAACAGAAACCCATTTTGATCTTCTTTTGCATTATGGGAAATTGAAATTTTTTATTTTTTTATTACTATTTTATTTATTATTTTTTTAAATTCTTTCACCATCTATCTACCATATCCTCATAAACTTCACTTGTTAATTTCTCTACTTAAGTTCATATCATACATCTAATTCAGTAACCATTAAGTGACTTTTGGGCCTTGGAACAGTTTTTGGGACTTCTTTACTAGGTTTGACTGCAGTTAAAAAGGGATATTATTATTAGTGATGTGTATTTCTGCAAATTATTAATGTACTATTTTGTGTGTGACTTGTGATTATGAAATCAAAAAACAGCTCCCTTTACCCACTGTTTCAAATTTGGTTAAAATGAGAAAAAATATGGAAAAAAAATTAATGAGCTTATGTGAAATTTTCTTTGGATTACATTTTTGCCAGTGTCAAATAACTTGCTAATTATGTTATAGACCTTAACCAAGTACTTGGCAATTCAAAGAACTTTATTTCAACAATTCAAAAAAGCTGAGAATTTCAAACTATCTCTCTTCATTTACTTTTGAATGTATGCAACTGTATAACAATTTTGTGAACAACAAACTCTCACATTTCTTTTAAACATTTTTTTATATTATTTTGTGTCAGATCATTTCATCTGTTGTATGAACATTTCCTTTTCATGACAATTTGATGAAACTATGGACTTTAAAAATTTCTAATTTATTTTCCTGAAACAAGCTACTGACACAACTTCAATCATGTAAATTTGTAAACAAATTCCTTATCTTGTTTTGTTAAAATAACCTGTGTGTTTCATCATCATTATCAGCCTCCATTAATCTTCTTGACATAGTTAAATCAATTGTTCATGTTAATCCAAATGTTTCCCACCACTATAAACTCATCATCATCATCATCATCATCATCATCATCATCATCATCATCATCAATGTTTAATGTCCGGCTCCATGCTAGCATGGGTTGGACAGGGTTTTCTAGATGGCCATAATTGGCTCATCATGAAATATTGGAGCGAGTTTTACAGATATATGCCCTTACTAACACTAATGAACTTAGGAGATTGAAAACTCAGTGCTTTTATTGAGACACCTTCTGCATGAAAATTACCTACCAAAGTTAAAGAGTTCAGTCTACCCTATTCTGTACAGAGTAGGTGTAGAGGTTTTTATATCAGAGATTTTCTTAGGCTATCCCAAGCTAAAAACTCTTACTCTGCCTAACTTTTTCTTTTTCTCTTAAATAACCTCAGTTTGAGGGAATTAACTATCTACCCATAGCTGGGATCCTAACAGGTGCTACCACACCGGGTATGGGTGGGCCTTGTTTTGAGAATAGTACTAGCTTTCTGTCATAGAAACAACTAATTTGTTACAGTAGTTGGGGTGAAAATAAGACTTAATTCTGTAATGAGAACAATGAGTTGGTTGCAAAGACTTCATCAAGGAGTAGATCTTTGCAGTTGGTCAGGTTTTCAGATGTTTTTAGAAGCCATTGCATCTTCTACTCATTGTATCTCTTACCCTTGGTGTGGTATCCACCATTGCTGGGGGTCATGTCTACTACTTCTGTATAGTCATGTCTCTTACTGCTCTTGATGGTTGTATTGTAAAGATTTTTTAACCAAAAGTCGATATCCTCAAAAAATTTTGGAGGTCAACACAAAGATTTCAGATTGTACCTGGCTTGAGTAGCCATTAGTTAGAAAATCAAAATAAATTTATTGTAATAGAAAAAACACTTCTGTGTTTCTGTTTCTTTCTTTCGATTTCAATTGACGCTGCTCTACTTCTTCATCAAAGAGCTTTGCATGTAGACTGTCAAAGTTCAGGTTTCAATAAATTATTTTATTACCATCATCCATTCCCTAAACTATCAAGAGAGCCTAGATTAACTCAGAGTGAAAAAAAAATAATTTTTAACACTTTTTGGGAATGTCATCTAGTGGATGTTATAAGTCTCTTGGTAGATAAAAAGTTCTGAAAGTGACATCATAAAAAAAACAAAAAAACAATGATATTTTTGTTGGTTGTTTTGTTTTTATGGCATATCAACCTCAGCGAGTCATTTATTGCCAACAAATTTTTTTTATTTATTGCTGGTAATACCTTTTTCTTTCAACAATTGTTGTTTTTATATAAGTTTTGTGTCTAGTAATACTTTTTTCTTTTTGAATATCAAGATTCATTGGGATTTGTTTTTTAAGGGCAGGGTCCCCAAGTCCTACCCTTGTTATTCAACCCATAACTGGAGGGAAGGGACGGATTAATACCTTTCCCAAGGGTACCAGTGCTTAAGTGAATGCAGGGTATTCAACTGGAATTTGAACTTGGCTCACCGATTTCTCTTTCTGTGCCGATATCCACTGCACCACAACGCACATCCATCACTAAACGCTTACAGCACCTGGTATTCCCAAGTGGTCACCCATCTAAGTACTGACCAGGCTCAATGTTACTTAACTTTGGTGATTGAGCGAGAACTGGCGTATTCAACGTGATATGGCCCGTAAGCCCAAATAACAATGAGAAATATATAAGAAATTCAACTCTCTACTAAATTATTTAAATTTTTGTGCCAAACACAAAAACCTAGCTAGAGGGAATAAAAAGTTGTATTATAAGGCACAAAAATCTTCTTTTGTGCATCTTATAAATAATTAAGGCAGGAGAACATTTACAGATATATTGCAAAAAAATGGATTACTATCAAAGATGGAAAAGGGATTATGAAAAATGACAAAATAGAAAGCAATTCAAGAGGAAAAACAAAATCTTTAATCCCCAAACCAAAAAAAAAAAAAAAAAAAAATACCAAAGATATCGAAGATAAATTTAACTTCAGCGAGTTACAAACAGAAACTTGAAGACTTAACTCACTTTTTTGTTGAATGAATGAAGGGTTCATTTTGTTGAAAATTTTAATTGCTGAACTTCTCTTATTTCTGACTAAAACTGATAACTAATAATAATCAATAATTTACAAAATTATTTCCTCGGTTTATTTTTTTTAACGAATAGACCAGTCTAAAGACAAGTACCAATGGAAAAATATGTTTTATTTTTATTTAAAAAACAACTTAGAGATTTCACCAAAAGAGCCAATAAATTAAGTACTTTTTTTTTTAGTTTTTTAACTAATTATTTTAACAAGTTTTCAGGCAACATTCGCCAAGTATCGGCTGATCATAATTCTCTGGATATTGACGACAAAATTTTATTTAGTGAGAAACAAATTTGTAGGAATAGGGAAGATTGTGCTAAGTCAATCTCCTAAGTTGGGAGGATTTGCTTAAAAAATTTAGGAGAAATGGTGTTTATTTTTTAAAAAATGTCAGAGTTACGGTTCTTGTGAAAGTTGCGGTAAATTCAAATATGGCGTCCTCAGTCTTCAATTTTCCTTCTTCGTCGTCGTCTGAGAGTTCAACCAATTCTAGTCCAAATCTTAAAATATCTGATCCCGATATGTCCACTGAGAATGTAACAGAACCGTGTAGTAAAATGAATTTTGATAACGACTCTTCTCAGAAACGGCCCAAAGTAGCTTACATCTTCAATCAAAACTTGTTGAAATGGTCTGATCTTGCTGACAAAGTTCGTCATCGGGTTCGTTTTAGTTTTTTTTAATTACAGATTTTATTTATTGATGATTTTGAAGGAATTTTTTGTAATAAGTAAAGTAAAGGTTAATTTTGATATCATAGGGTGATTTCTATATTGAAAAAAAAAACTCGAAATGATCTGAAGATTGTCTGCATTTTTTGTTTACATTTCATTTTGAAATTGATTATGGCGCGAGAAAAAGGAAATATGATTGCAATTTTGAATGTAATCATGAATGTCAGTTTTACGTTAATAATTGACAGTTTTTTTTCTAAAATTACATCAAATTTTAAAAATATCTATAAATTAAAATAATAAAAAAATGATTGGTTTATTTACTTGCATTATTAATGATTAAGTATTATTTTTTCTCCTGATTTCTTAAACGCAAGAAGATATTTAATTTTGGTTGGACTGGAGGATCGATGTTGCAAATTTTAGGTTAGTACTCTTTTTTTTGTCAGCTTGTAAAAGTTTAAAGACATTTTCAAACTGATTTGTATCTATACTTTTTCTTTTTATATAAAAACGAATGTTGGAAATAGTTTCAGTTTACGTAAAGTTGGTTGGATATTTTTTTACAAGGATTTGTTGCTTCTATTTTTAAATTCAATTCATCAATCACCGAACGATTCATTTGTTTGAATATATAATCAATTCAATTATTTTGCTATTCGATAAATTGGAATTACTGTTGAAAATCGTTTTGTTATAAAATATAATTTTAAAGAAAATCAAGCAACCTTCATTTATCGCTGCTTTTTTTTAGTTTTTAAGTTTTAATGAAAGTTTTTTTCTTTTTTATGTAGTACTAAGTAGTATCATTGAATATGAAAATGCTAAAAGAATGAAAATAAAAAATAACACTTTAACTCGATTAATTCATATTTAAAAACTTAAAAGCATCCCAGTAGAATTCTCAGAAGTTTTAGACTACGTGTGATAATTATTAAGAATATAAAAATCAATTTCTTATGATGACTATAACATGCATTAGTTTTTTAGACCTCAGCTTACATACGGAAAGAACAATGTTAACATTAATTGCTTTTTAGCGAAAAAAAAGTCGGTATGACCAAGGTAATACTCTGTACCAGAAGAAAGCCTTTAAAAGAATTTTGTTTTTCTTTTTAGTAGAGTGGGTGTCGACTGTCTTACTCGGAAAATATTCTCAGGCGCATATGAAAACAAACGAAACTCGACTAAACTGCGAAATTTCAAAGAAACAAACGTTTCTTTATAAATTTTTATATTTTCATTTTAAGAGAAACAGCAATAAAGAAACTTGTATTATTTATTCACCCTTTAATTTTACAATATTTAAAAAAAAATCCCCCTTCAATAGAAAGTTTGTATCAATTGTGAAAAATAATAATTAATTCTAGGCTTTGTGAATTGCTGCCACATCTGCCTTTGTACCTCCACTAATTCGCTGAAAAAACATGTAAAAAAGACCCCAAACTTAATAAAAAAGAAAAACAAGGTTTTATTGTCAAAATATTTATGTTTAAAAGGAAAGATCAAAGTATTTTTAAATTTTTAAATTATTTAAAATTTTTTAAAATCCTTTCTAACATGATCAAAATTTTGGTTAATTGATTTTTTTGTTTCAATGGTATACCGATATTCGGATTATTTAATAAAAAAAAATCCATTATGGATATTTTTTTAGCGCTTTTTTTCTGTGAAAAAACACATTAATTTGGAAATTCTTGCAAAAATCAAATAATTATTTGCTTTTTTAATGAAACTTTCAGTAGGACTTATTCACAAAAAATTAAATAATTTTTTTTTTTAAAATTTTTGTAAAAATTACTTTTTTTACGTCTGTTCGCCCATCCCCTAATAATTTTATGAAATTTCTCGAAATTGAATATACTGTCTGCAAACTTTGTTTTATTAAATGCAGGACTCCTGACCTTGTGGAATGTAAAATGTAAATCATCTATTTTTTTTTTTTTTTTTTTTTAACAATATTTATTTTTCTGAAAATATGCTCATAATAGTAAAATAAAAAAATTAATAAAACTATGCTATTTTTTTTTATTCAGATAAGCTTTTAATTGCTCTTATAAATAATATTAAGGATATTGTGGAATTCACCTTGCAAAGTTTAATTAAAAAAGCAGTTACGACAATTTATATATCGCACATGTGAGTCTAGATAAAAAAAAAATTACATTTGTACAAAACTAATTTCAGAATGATAATTCATGTTTTTTAAACACTGATGCTAGATTGAAAAACTTAAATTTTGAAGCTCATGTTAATCTTTGGTCAATAAATTGAAGGCATGTGAGAACATATCAGAAAACATGTTTAGATACATATCCTGCCAGAGGTTTCAACATGCGATTTGATCCAATTTGTCTGTATATAAGGAGGAGATTATGTCTGAATCCTCAGTGAGAATTCGAATATCAACTGAAAGTAAGTGATTTTGTTAACAGACATTAAAGTGATGATGGAAATATTTGAAGAGCTAGTGTTTGATAGGGTTTGGCACATTGGCCTTCTGCGCAAACTTCAGGGTTTTGGTATTACTGGACACTTGCTTGATCTGATTCAATCTTTCCTCTTTAACCGCTTAATGAAGGTTGTCTTGAATGGGCTTGCCTTCATATCCTACCGTATGAACGCTGGTGTCGCCCAGGGTTCTATCCTAGGCCTGACGCTCTTTCTGATTTTCATAAATGATCTCCCTGACGTGATCAAATCTGAAGTAGGCATCTATGCAGATGATACCACCATTTAGTCCTGCATCAGTAAGAAATCTGGCGAGGCGGACAAACATAACCATGCTGCTGATCTCGAGAAGAACCTTCACTCCATGGTAGACTGGGGTAAGAAATGACTTATAAATTTCAGTGCTTCTAAAACAAAGCTGCTCTCTGTCAACCATCACAGGTAGTCTCTCCTGCCTCCCATAAGCATGGACCAAACGAGTCTCCCTGAAAGTAATATACTGCATCTACTTGGCCTTACCCTCTTTTGATCTCAAGTGGAATGATTACATTGAATCAATAGCTAAATCCACTGCTAGAAAGGTTGGGTCACTGTGTCAGAAGTTTTTTCCACCTGAATCCATCTTGTACATATACAAATCAACCATCCAACTGTACATAGAATACTCTTGTCATATCTGATCAGGTGCCCCTGCTGTTCATCTCAGGATTCTCGACAGGTTCCAAAGGCTCCAAGAATTTAAATGTAAAGTCGTCATCTCCTATATCACTAACCTGTATCCTCTCTCTCATGCTCCTTTCTCTGTCCACTCTCATCAGTATTCTCATCCTTCTCTTACCCACTTCCTGACACTCCCTATAACCTGTCACTTTTTCTCATAACTTTCCTCTTATGTAACCCCCTGCAAAACAGTGGCAGTAAAATGCCTTGCTTGGGGCAATATGATTATAAAAAAAAAAATGAAAAAAAAACGAGAATCTGTAATGTGATTAGTCCACACCTGGCAGTTTGACTCCAGCCACTTTCTCACCTGCAGGATGTGGCTTTCCTCTGTCTCTTTTACAAATATTTTCATGGCTCTTGCTGAGACATTCTTATGTTACTGGTTCCCTCTCCACAAGAATTTATTCAAGCAACCAGACTGGCAACAAGGTCTCACTCTTTTACAGTTAAACCTACCAAATACAGCTGACAATTCTACTCTAGCGGCTTCTTTTCTTGCACTTCCTTCCTGTGGAACTCTGTTCTGTAAACTTGTTTTCCTAACGGCTACAACCTCCAGGAATTTAAATGCAATGTCAATTCCCATCTCTTATCCTCTTGACTCCAGTCCTTCCTTCATCCTTTCTACATCACCCCATGTATCTTGTTCTTTTTCCTTTCTCTCTACCTCTGCAACGGTCTTCACAACTGTGTTTTCATCCTTTTCTTGCCCTTTCTCTGACACTCCCTGTAACTGGTCTGTCTTTCTCTTCAATCTCCTCCTGCCTAAACTTTTACTCTCTTATGTAGCCCCCATGCGCATCTGTGGTGGCACCACCTTGCTTGGGGTGAAATGATTAGAAAAACATCTCCATGACTATAAATTGTTGAATTTTGCTAAGTTAATTAATTCTTAACACAAAATCAAAATTGCAACTCACTGACACACTAAATTATATTAACTCAAAAGAACAAACATTCAATGTCTTCTACATATACCTTTGAACACACAAGTAACCTTTTTCAATAAACTGATTAGTGTACTTGCTTTGTTTCATTGAACATCAAAGAGAGAATTTATTCTTACATTAATTCATAAACTATTAATTTTAAAGTCATATTTACTTTCTCTATTCATTTTCTCAACATATAATCTCATTTCCTCATTTTGTTAAATATAAATATTATTTATTTTGTTGTTACCAAATACCAGAATTTTCTTTGTTCATTATTTGTCTGTGTGTTTGTTCTCAATAACCAAAGCTACAAAAACAAAATCTGGGGAACATAGGCTGTATTCTACTACAATATCATAGTCATGTTAAAAAAAAAAAAAACTTTTTTGATGAATAATGAATTTTTATAAGAATTGTTTTCATTTTTTTCTCTTTTAATTATAATAACAATACCTATAACTTGTATTGAGCATTATCACGCACTAAGATTTTTAAAATAATTTTTAATTAACTTTAAAAAAATTTAATTTTTAAAAAAAATTTTAATTAAAAAAAACATTTCTACATAAAAATGTAGAAATGTTTTTGTTTTTTCAAGTATAGTATTTTGTATGTGAAAAGGTCATGTGTTTAAAAATTTTCTGGCAGGATATGTATCTAAACATGTTTCCTGATGTGTTCTCACATGCCTTCAATTTATTGACCAATCAGTGAAGACTAACGCGAGCTTCAAACTTTAAGTTTTTTGTCCAGCATCAGTGTTTAAAAAACATGAATTATCATTCTGAAGTAAGTTTTGTACAAATGTAAATTTTTTTTTATCTGGACTCACATGTGCAATATATAAATTGTCGTAACTGCTTTTTTAATTAAACTTTGCAAGGTGAATTCCACAATATCATTAATATTATTTCTGAGAGCAATTAAAAGCTTATCTGAATAAAAAAATAGCATAGTTTTATTTCAATTTTTTATTATGAGCATATTTTCAGAAAAGTGGATGTGTGTTGTGGTGCAGTGGCTATCGACTCGAAACGACAAATCAGGGAGTCGAGTTCAAATTCCAGTTGAATTCCTCACATTCACTTATGCACAAATACCCTTGGGAAAAGTATTAATCTCTTTCCTCCAGTTATGGATTAAATAATAGGACAGATTGGGTTCTATAGCTTTGGCTGGCAACCAGTCTACTGCAGAAAGAAATGAATCATTTGGTGTCCTGGGATGATAATGATTTTCCACCATTGTTCTTGTTGATGAAGTAGAATTTAAAAATATCAAATAGGTTAGCAGATGAAGAGAGATGAGAAATAAGGTTCCAGAAGGAAAGTCTATTTTTGGCTGTCACTTGTGGATGAAGTTACAGGAAAAGAAAATTGAACCAGGTGAAACCTGTTAATAGAAGAAAAATATTGTTAAAAGTCCCAGTGACACATGAGTTTTACTAAAGAGCTCTTCTGTCTTTTTCACCTTTCTCTTAGGTGGGTGCACTTTTTCATTTTTTTTTTTTTGTGAATATTTTTTATACTTATGTAATGACAAAAGTTTGCAGGTATAGGCTTTAAGAAAGCTTTATTCAACTGAGAATACAAGGTTAACATATAGTGTCTTTTTATAGTCTCAGTAAACAGAAATAGCTCTCTCAAAGAGGAATGTGACAAAACAAAGGGAGACCACTCTTGATTATTGATAACATTTAAAATTTTTATATTACCTTATGAAAGGTGTTTTTTTTTTTTTTACATTATTTAAAGATTTTATTGTAAATCTAAGATCTTATAATATTGTATTGCGTATCTTTGTAAGAGCCCATTATTTCTATATTTTGATCTGTTATCTACAAAGGGGCACAAAAGAAAATTTTTCAAGTTATTTTGTAAAAAATTGTATTTTGTTATTTTCTTTTATGTTTGTGTCATGTTTGTCCCATTTCGTCCCAGTGAAGAAATTCCTTTTAATCTGTTTTCAAAATGTCATTGATATCTGCATATTTTTTCTTTTATACTTTTGTTAATTTTGATAAAATTTTGTTCTTTAATTTGAAATGTGGCACTAATGAAAAAAGTATGGATCTGTTTGTTTTTTAATGACAAATATTTTTATTTTTTGTTTTTTGTAAAAAAAATGATTATTTTGCTAAACAATTGCTTGTTCAAAATAGTTCTTTAAAATAAAATGCATAACAAATTATATATCTATTCTTTATTTAAAATAAATCTTTGTAAAATAAAAAAAATAATCTGTTTCATCTACAGATATCAGTGAGATAAGCAGAGTTTTAAACTTCATGTTTCTTTTAATCATTTGTAAACAAACAGCTAATTTCTGATAATTGTGTTGTAGTTAGGGATCGATCTTACACTATTGATATAATGAATAGGACTCTGCTTCTAAAATGATAACAAAACAATATTTTTATTTCAACAAATGTCACAGCTTAACCTTTAACACACTGCCTTATTAATTACTTTCCTTTCTACTGTATTCTTTTTCAAGGCCTCTCAATTGCAGTAACCTTATTATTAATTTCACTCAAAATTGTTTTCTGCTGCCAAAGTAGGATATGACAACACAACTATGAAATTCAAACACACTATTGTTCAGTAGCAGGATAAACGTTCTGTACAGCAAATGAAGTCACATACAGAGTCATAAAGGTTAAGGAGGGTAAAGAATGCTCAGCTACAAAAAATATTCCATCAAAATTTTCTCTTAGTTTTCTTACAAGTGGACCGGTCTACTTAAATTGTGCTGAATTTATTTAAAATTTAATTTTACAATCAAGCCCTGTGATCTTACAATCAGGTTTACATTTAAAATATTAAAAGGAATACATAAAAACGTAAGAATAAATAAAATAAATAACTATTTTAAATATAATTAATGTGGAGAACTTTGTCATTTAGCTGAGTAAAGTTATGCTGACGTTGAAGTTTTGTGAAGGTATTATTCTAATGACTTCACTCTTCTGGGATTTTTGTTCTTCTGCTGCTGTTTCTTGTTTTTTTTATTTATATGAAGGTTGGTATAATTTGATATCTTTGTATGTGAGTGATTTTTTGTTTGTTGAGTTTGCAAGTGGTTAATTTCTTTTTATTGTATTGATTTCTTCTTAGCAAACTTAAGTGAATAGCTGCTTAATTGCTTTATTGTGAGTTGGCTTCTTATCATTTCGGGTTGACCTCTTTTTTTCTGTGTCAGTATATGTGCCTACTTTATTTTAAAAATATTTTTTTTAGGCCATGATTGGGTGTTTGTATTTGTGTTTGTATTATTTGTGGGCTTGGTGTATGATTTTTTTTTGTTTGATGATTGTTATATTATTTCTTTGTTTTGTTTTTCACAATTTAACACTATTTTAAATATGTAGTTGTGAATTTGAGTAGCATTCTCTTTTTCTAATATATGCTTTGCTAAACAAGACTGATAAGGTATTTCTGTTCAGTTTTTTGGCAAACATGAACATACATACCTGAAATAAGATGCCCTTGAAAAAAAATCTTCTGGTTTTAATTCCATCTTGTATATCAGTTCAGGTACATTTTCACTAATGTTCTTCAGATATTGGCAACAGTTTAATGTCTCCAAAATGAAACTGCTCTTCTTTAAGCATATAAAGGAACCTTTTTGGGAAATTAACTTCTTAGTCTAATGTTTTCCCCTGACATAAAATAGAATGTTTATATAGTATTATCCTTATAATTATTGGGGGGGTAGTCATGATTATGTTTCAAATTATTCTAGTGGTTATTGAGTGGAAATAATTGTGGATATGAATGTAGTTTTGTGGCTATTTTATAGAATTGTTAGTGAACTTTTTTTAGTGATTATTTATTATTAATTATTTGTTATTGTTGTTATTATTACAGTTAATTGTGTATATTTGTGCATTTGTAGTGTGTTAATTTGTTTATTATTTACTTAATCCAAATCAATAAGTAAACAATTTTTTTGTTTTAATACAAGAGACTTACCCATAATGTACCATTGACCAGTATGTATAAATAGTTGAGCCAAAACACAACATACATGGCCCAAAGATTGTGTTGACCTTAGTGTCCACTTAGATAAGCTTTTTGATTAATCTTCTGATGATTAACTCAGTAATAATGCCCTCTACTGTTTGTGATGGTGAGCATTAATGGGTTATCAGTAGAAACCTATAATTAATACCAAACTCTTTAATACTAAATTTTAATTTTAGTTTTTATAATTAATATTTTATAGTAGGTATTAATGTGTTAAAAGATCACACCTGTTTAGTTCCAAAGGCTTTATCAACAAAACATGGAGCCCTAGTATATGATGTATCTGCCATTTTTAAAAGAATCATTCTTTCAGTATTGTGAATATACTTTCAATAAAATAAAAACTAAACCAAATTCTCAAATATGGATTTGCACCTCAAACTGGCTCGTTTACATTGTGAAAATGGGTAAAAAAAAAAAAAGAATTTGTTCAAGTTCAAATAGCAATAGCTTGAGTATTTTTAAAGTTATTTTGATAACATTTAGTATATAAAGAAAATTTAATATTTTATCTTTATAAAGATACAATTCTTTCTCTTGTGTGATAATTATTTTTTTATGCCAGGTTTCTTTTTAAATGAGGTCACATTTCGGTGTTGGGTGCTTCTTTTTTCATGTTTTAAAGTCAGAATTTGATGCTTATATTTTGAAATTTGTTGTGCTCAGAGTAATGTGTTCTTATGCATATCAAAATAGTCTCATTTTAAAGAAGAGGACATTTGTCAATTTGTTAGGCTTAAGATAAATTTGATATTATTTTTCACAGATTTCCAAGTTGAAAACTTCAATTAATGAAATACCAGAGAAATTCAGTCAGTCAGTTTAGTGGTCCGATTTGTGATACACTCATAGACAAAGATATAAGAAACGATATTCACAAGTTTCAAGGTTGCAGTTCTTACAATAATGCAGAAAACTGATTTTATATATATATATATATATATATATATATAAAAGGCAAGATGTTTGTGTGTGTGTCTGTTTATCTGCCTTTATGTCTGTATTTTTTCAGCCCTTTAATTTTAGTTTTTGCTTCGGGTTTGGCTCTAAGTAGATATAATTGTAGTTCTTAGTTTCAGCCATGTTACCATTTACTCAGAGGACTTATTTAGCCTTCAAAATTCAGTTTACGACAAAAAAAACTTATTTGATATCGATACATGGATTAAAAAAAACAGTAGCAGTGATTTACATATCTTTTAGCCCATTAAGGACTTAACAAGCACTGATACGGTGTTTCCATGTTTATTACTGTCCTACAGAGACTTTAGTTGTTAAAACAGAATTTAAGAAAATGATGGGTGAATGCTTTTTTATATAATTTTTTAATTTTAGGAATATTAACTTTAAATTTACTAGTCATTGATCATATTTTCAGATAATGTTGTGTATAGTCATCTATACTTTCAAAATGGGCACATTTTATAGACATAAAAAAACACAAACTAAAACTTATTTTAAAAATCTTGGTGCATGATTAAGCATTCCAACTTTTGCTTAGTAAATATGGTCTTCACTTAATAACTTAATAACCTAATGTGGACAAAATTTTTAAGAATTTTGAAAAAAATGTTTGAAACTTTATAAATTATTATAATTTAAAAATGAAATCAATTCTTGTAAATATACATTATTCATTGAAAAATTTTTTTTCTTCAGACTATAATGTCCTTAATATATTATTTATAAAAACAAAAGCTTATCAAATTAAATAATCTCATAGTTTTATTTCATTTTCTATTTTACTATTTGGAGTGAAAAATAGGGAAAGGAACAACAATTTGGAAAAACAAAAAAATAGATGATTTACATTCTCAAAGAAGTGCTGCATTTAACTAATAAAACAAAGTTTGCAGACAGAATTTAATTTCTAGAAATTTCTCAAAATATAGTTGAGGGAGTGTAAAAGATGTAATAAATACTTTATTTTTACCAAGATCTTATAAAAATGATAATTTAAAAAATACATGAATTCATTTGTAAATAAATCTTGAAAGTTTTATTAAAATCTAACAATTATTTGATTTTTGCAAAAAAGTCCAAATGATTTTCACTGGAAACAAAGGTGCTAAAATGCCTATAAGCAGTTCTGGTACAATACTGATACAAAAAAAAATAAATTCAAACATGTTAAAAAGGATTAAAAAATTTAAAAAATATAATAAAAAATACTTTGGCCTTTCCTCTTAATGATAACATAAATGTTTTGACAATAAAACTTTGTTTTTATTAAGTTTGAGGTCTTTTTTTCATGCTATGCTGATTTTTTGTGAAAAAATAGAGATACCTACTTTTCTGGTTTTAAGGGCCACAAGGTAAATGAGAGAAGCACTTAAATAGGCAAAGAGCTCACCAGTTTAGAGGATGATTTTGCAAAAAGATTTTTCACAAAATCTTTAAGGAGCTTTTTTTTTCTTATTTTTTTGTGACAAGAATTGTATGTTTTTACTTGCAGGTTTTTGGATGGTTCTGCAAACTCTATCTTAAGGATAGAGCAGTTAAGTTTGATGAAGCAAATTCAACAAAGATTTAACACAGCCAAGAAAATTTTAGCCACCAATGGAGAAGATGATTTAAGAGTCTTTTTAGATTTTTCCTATGATGCTTTTTGTGTAGCTGATGAACTCACTACCATTGAAATTACATCACACAGGGATTTGAAGACAGTGACTAACTCTGGTAGCTGTGTTGAAGAAGAACCATCTCAGTGAATCTTCAAATATGAGCAACAAAGCTAATGGCTTGCTGTATACTATGATTCCAGTTTTCATATTGGCCAAATTGTTGACATTGCATCTCCAACTAGTGCAATAATCAAGTTTTTAGCTCCAATAAAGTAGAAACTTATTTCTGATGGCCTTTGGTGGATGACATTGCACAGGGCAAGTCAACTTTTTGCCTTTAGATGGAACTTGGGTATAATGCCAGTTTCAAGCAATGGTAGAATCTCAAATGTCCCAGAAATATTGGTTATAGAAGTCTGTAAAGAAATTCAAACTGCAAATCACTATTAAGAGAAGAAATGCAATAGGCCATTCAACCTGTCTAGAAGTTTTTTTTCACCAGTTCCAATAAATGTAGTTTTACTCATTTAAATTTTTTTGTCTTTTTACATAGTTCAAAAATGAGTTTAAAGATTTACAATGAGCATTTGTTTGAAAAATTGACCACTGATTTCTTTTATATAACAAGTTTCAATTTTGATGTTGTCAGTCTAAAAAAGGGCAAGTCAAAAATTGTATGAATTTACAAAATTTTTAAAAAATCAAATACATTTATACAAAAAAGTTTCAATATTATCCAAAAATGAGTGAAGTTTAAAAATTTCAAGCTTGTTTTCTCCAACAGATACTTTTTTCTGAACTTTCCCCTGTCCTCTCTAAACTGTTTAACTACTGCCTTTCTGCTTCCTGCTTTCCTGCATGCTGGAAATTCTCCTCAGTCGTTCCTGTCTTTAAGAACTGTGGTGAACCCTCGGACCCATCCATCTATCGCCCTATCAGTCTTCTACCGATATTCGGGAAAGTATTCGAGGCTATAATCAATGCTGAAATAGTTCATCATCTCACCGCCCACAAACTGTTCTCCGACAGGCAATATAGATTCCGATTTGACAGGTCCACAGCCGACCTGCTAACAACTGTAACGGAGTACATGCTACAGGCCCTTGATGAGTCTGACGAGGCTCGCGCGGTTGCTCTGGACATCTCCAAGGCTTTCGACAGGGTTTGGCACCCTGGCCTCCTATGCAAACTACGTGGTTATGGTATTACCGGTCGCCTGCTTGACCTAATCCAATCTTTCTTAAATAACCGCAAAATGAAGGTCCTTCTGAATGGGCGTGCCTCTTCGTCCTACAGCACGAATGCTGGTGTCCCACAAGGCTCTATCCTGGGCCTGACGCTCTTCCTTATTTTCATCAACGACCTCCCAGATGAGATCAAGTCCCAAGTAGGCATCTACGCAGATGACACTACAATATACTCCCGCTCCAGTAAGAAACCTGTCGTGGCGGACAGACATAATCTCGCTGCTGACCTTGAGCGGGATCTACACTCTGTGGTGAACTGGGGCAAGAAGTGGCTTGTCAACTTCAATTCCTCTAAGACCAAGCTGTTGTCTGTCAACCATTACAGGCAACCTCTTCTGCCTCCCATAAGCATGGACCAGATGATTCTCCCGGAGAGTAATACACTACGCCTCCTCGGACTTACCCTGTCCTCAGACCTCAAATGGAAGCACTATATTGAATCCATAGCAAAATCTACTGCTAAGAAGATTGGGTCACTATGTCGATCCAGAATGTTTTTTCCACCTGAATCCATCCTGCATATATACAAGTCAACCATCCGTCCGTGCATGGAGTACTGCTGCCATTTATGGTCAGGTGCCCCTGCCGTTCTCCTCAGTGTTCTTGACAAGCTCCAAAGGAGAGTCTGTAATGTGATAGGTACTGATCTGGCGACTCGACTGCAGCCACTTTCCCATCGTCGAAATGTGGCCTCCCTCTGTCTTTTCTATAAATACTTTCATGGCTTCTGCTCGGATGTGCTTAAGTCACTGATGCCTCCTCAACAGGTGTTTACCCGTGCAACCAGACTGGCAACTGGGTCCCACCCATTCACAGTCAGGTTAGCCAAATGCAGACAACAATTCTACTCCTGCAGCTTCCTCTCTCGCACTTCCCGCCTGTGGAACTCACTCCCGTATTCTTGCTTTCCTGACGGCTACGACCTCCAGAAATTTAAAAGCAAAGTTAATACTCACCTACTAACCACTGGACTCTAGCTCTCTCCCCTCCCCTGTATAATCTTCACTTTCCCTCTGCCCATGTATCTGTCATTGCACCTGCTTTCTCAGCTTTCTATTGTTCCTTTCTAACTAGCTTGTACTCCTCACTCTTTTCTAATTAATCTTTCTACATTTATGTAACCCCCTGCACATCAGTGGCGTTTCTGCCTTGCTCAGGGTGAAATGATTAAAAAAAAAAAAAAAAAAAAGTTCAAGTGTAAAGTCTTACTGATTGATCCTGGTCAGCATCAACCAAATATATATTACCCTTATATCGGTCCTAGTCAACAGTAACCAATAATGTAGCCCTATGATCCACATTTGTTTTCAAGTTTCTTCAGATCACCATCAAGCTGACACCTCAATTGTTGACATGTTGCTTGTTTTGCTGCTGGTATTGGTGGCATGGTTCCACTTAACTTAGCTGGCATTTGTCAGTTTGTGACCATCCACACCTCAGCCACGTTTTGTTTTTGATCCATAGGGTGAGAAGATTCCTGATAATACAAACTTGAAGACTGGTCTGACAGCTGAGTTACACAACAAATCAGCATTTAGATATACTGAAAAAAAAAAAAATAGTTTGGAATCCCTAATTCTTCTTTAAAAGTTGATATTACAATTTTTGTTATTACTTTTGGGTGGAGTTGGACAGTTGCCAGTGACCAGAAATTTTTTTTAATTTTTATATCACTGTAGACAACAAATATCATTTTTTTAAAAAAATTTATAAAAGTTAGTAGAAGGGTCCAGTTTGCTATGTAAATTCATTTAAATTGATCCCCTCTATGGAAGCCAAAACAAAATATGTTCATATGATATGCTTTCTTGAAATGTAAAAAAATTAAAAAATAATTGGAAATTGTAATCTGGAGTTCTTTTTTCATTTATTTTTATCAATTGTACATCCCACATAAATTTAAAAAAAAATGTATCTTTTGAAAAAGCGCATATTTGTTTTAGTTTGCATAAATTGATCAATTTATGATGAACTTACATAACAAATTGAATCCCCTATTAACTTTTATAAAATAATATTTTTTTATCTGGAATGCTTACTTTTTGAATACAAAACTTGAAGACATTTTCAGTTTTCTAAAATAAAAAAAAAAACAAAATTTTTCATTAAAATCTGATTAAATCAACCTATAATCGAACATTAAAAAAACCCCCTAAAAACGTCACCTTTTTGGCATTAAATAACCCTCAGGGGTTATTTATTTGCTGTTAAACAAAACTCAAACTCCTCATTAATTGAAGGAATATTGTTTTAATACAATTTTAATTATTATTTATCTTTTTCAGGCTAAACTAGTTCATGGTTTAATTGAAGCTTATGGTTTATTGAAGCACATGAGGTAAGTTGTGTTCTTTATTATTATTTTCTAATTTAAAACAAAATTATTAATCATTGTCTGTGACAGAGTTGCTTCCATAATAAATATTCTTTATGAAAATTGCCATTAATCTGTGATAGAATGTTTGTATACCTGTAATATTTTTATGGAAAAAAGATTCAGTAGTTGAATGAACGAGAATTATCAGTATAATTAATTTATGTGTCTTTACATTATGTTTTAAGGTAAAAAATAATTTTCTCATGTTAGGAAAATGTCATAGAGAAAATAAATTAGATTTTCACTTAGAATGGCTAATATTTTTTATTTAAATTATTTTCATTCGGACTAATGTCCTCATTTTTATTGATATCTTTTTTCAGTTGTTGTGTCCTACAGCCTTTGCAAATGTCTGCCAATATAAACAAACCTTCAAGGAATTTTGTACTGAACCCTTTATTTCATTTATAGGGTAGATTGTTTTATTTCAAAATTGCTTGTAGGTTACCTGGATTGACAGACACCTGAAGACGAGGGCACAATTTTGATAATAATACCAAAGATGAGGGCATTTGGCTGAATTTAAATAGTAATAATTCCTCAATCCAGGGATGTTCACAGGTATGGGTTAAATAATAGGATGTGTATCTGGAAAAATTATTATCCCAAAAATTGTCATGCAGTATTCACTTGCAAAAATAGAATTATTTTTACAAGCTAAACTATGTTTCAGCATTTAATAACCCATGAAAAACAAATCAACTATTGGGGGTGTTAACCAAGAAAAACTATTTCCAGTTTACATTTGCTGATTCTAGGCATTAATAGATCCACGATATGGTAATGCTTTAATGCACGGATGGAATAAGTAATGACAAACATGCATCCTTCTTAAAAAGGTTTTTATATACCATTATATCATACAAGAAATTATATACAAATATATAAATACTTATCACATACTAGCAGTATAGCCCAGCATTGCTCAGGTGTAATGAAAGCTTTAAAACTAATCCATGGTCCTGGAGCTCAGACTCAGCCTAAAAAATATTTGTGTGAAGTTTGGTGAGAATCGGATAAAAATTGTGGATTTGTATAAAGGACATACAGATAAACAGACACACACACCAACATATTGCATTATATATATATATATATTATCGATTTTCTGCACTATTGTAAGAACTGCAACCTTGAAACTTCTGAATATCATTTCTCATGTCTTTGTCTATGACTTTATCAAATTTGATTAAAATCGAACCACTCCTTCTATAACCCGATTTTTTCGATTATCAATTTTCAATATTTATCGGGGGTACCTCGACACAAAACCTAGCTAAGAACACTTGCAGACGTTTATAGTACAACTGTGTAAATTTTCAAGAAAATCGGTTCAGTCATTTTGGAGTCTATAGGTAACGGATACACACACACACACAAAGTTCCATTTATAAATAAGTTTAGATTTGTCCCACACAGTAAAATTGTAACGTATGGATGTGAAAGGACAAGAAGTGAGAGGGTCTTACTTGTCATATTTCACCCCTCCCAAATGGGCAGGTTGGTGGTGTCATTTATATATCTGCTCTCTTAACCACCATAGGCAGATGTCTTGCTTCTTGACTGTCTACATAGCAACTCTGGGTTTGTCACTCATTGACCATCACATGACAATTGCCTTTCGCAACTTTACAAATCAGTCATTCCAGAAATTCAGAGAGAAAACTTTTTTAAAATATATAATTATGTAATATCCCTTAATAAAATAAGAGCTATATTTTATTTGTTATGAAATAAGTAATATTTTAATTAACTAATTTTTTTTTCTTTATGCATTGAATGAAATGTGATTTTACCACAAACATGTTTTGTCAGTGAAGACATATTTGTCAGATAAAAAGTATCTTAAAATATTATTTTATTGCTGTAAATAAAATATGATTTTTAAGATAATATAAAACAAATTAATATTTTGATTATTTTATTAAAAAATTACCTATTTTAAAGAAAAATATTTAATTACTGTATGACTTTTTCCTACTACAAAAAATGATGTATCAAAAGGATGGTTTATTCCTTTGTCGCTACTATTATTGTATGCACTTTGGAAATGATTATTTACAAGATTATAAAAATATGTGAGCCAAATCAGTCAGTTAAGTACCATACGTGATACACGCTTTGGGCAATCATGTCTTGAAAGAAACATGACTGACTGGGCAGAAGATTATCCTGCAGTAGGTTGCCATTGCTTTCTGTGGTAGATTAGTCGCCAGCCAAGGCTATAGAACCCAATCTGTCTTATTATTTAACCCATAACTGGAGGAAAGAGATGGATTAATACCTTTCCAAAGGGTATTTGTGCATAAGTGAATGCAAAGAATTCAACTGGAATTCAAACTCGGCGCCTCAACTTATTATTCTGAGTTGATATCCACTGCACCACAACGCACATCCGGTACAAAGCCATATTTATTATTTACCTTTCATAAAGATTTATTTACCATTTAATCAAGAAATAAATGTGAATGAAAAATCTTTTTTTATTCAAAATTACTTTTTTGATTTACAAAATTATCAAAATATGTAAACCAACTACAATGCAATGTTCATTGTTTACTATTTTATAAATAACCACGAATTCTTTTTTTAATTCAATCTGATAAGTGTTTAATCTCTTTGTTATCGGTTCTTAAAAATAAAGAAAATGTATAAATTTATTTTTATATGTTTAGGTTTTATTAAAATTCTACTCATCACTACTTTTTAAAAACATAAACGTTACCAAAGTAGTCAAAAATGTATACGGTAATAGTGGTGCCAAATGAATTTTTGACACCATTTTTTTGTTTTTTGTCAGGTTATGGCCATATCATGTTGAAACACCAGTTCCCAGATGATATACTGAAATTTAGCACAATATTGAGCCTAGTCAATACCTGGATGGTTTGCGGGGTTTGTGTAATGAATAATAGACCGGAATTGTTAATTGAAGAGCCAAGTTCCAATTCCAGTCGGGTTTTGTTATATTCATTTATGCACAAACTAGCAGTATAGCCCGGCGTTGCTCGGGTGTAATAAAAGCTTTAAAACTAATCCATGGTCCTGGAGCTCAGACTCTTTGGATGTTGGCATGAAAGACTAAAAAGCAATAGTTGTTTCCAGTTAAAGCGAAACCGTAGACTGAAAGAAAAATGAATGGATGTAAGTCAAATTTTGAGTTTCTGGTATTGATATCAAATAAGTTTTTTTGTCGTAAACTGAATTTTGAAGGCTAAATAAGTCCTCTGAGTAAATGGTATCATGGCTGAGACTAAGAACTATAATTATACCTACTTAGAGCCAAACCTGAAGCAAAAACTAAAATAAAAGGGCTGAAAAAAATACAGACATACAGGCAGATAAACAGACACACATACAAACATCTTGCCTTATATATATATATATATATATATATATATATTATCGATTTTCTGCACTATTGTAAGAACTGTAACCTTGAAACTTGTGAATATCATTTCTTATGTCTTTGTCTATGAGTGTATCAAATTTGATTAAAATCGGACCACTCCTTCGATAATCCGATTTTTTCGATTATCAATTTTCAATATTTATCAGGAGTACCTCAACACAAAACCTAGCTAAGAACACTCGCAGACACTTATAGTACAACTGTGTGAATTTTCAGGAAAATCGGTTCAGCCATTTCGGAGTCTATAGGTAACGGAGACACACACACACACACAGAGACAAAGTTCCATTTATAAATAAGTTTATATTAGATAGATTTAGATTTATATACTCTTGGAAAGAGAAATCGGTGAGCCGAGTTCAAATTCCAGTTGAATACCCTGCATTCACTTAAGTACTGGTACTCTTGGGAAAGGTATTAATCCATCCCTTCCCTCCAGTTATGGGTTAAACAACAAGGGTAGGACTTGGGGACCCTCCCCTTAAAAACAAATTCCAATGAATCTTGATAAAAGAAAAAAGTATTACTAGACACAAAACTTATATAAAAACAACAATAAATTGTTGAAAGAAAGAGGTATTACCAGCAATGAATAAATAAATAAAATTTGTTGGCAATAAATGACCTGCCAAGGTTGATATGCCATAAAAACAAAACAACCAATCAGTTTACTTTGGAATTGAAATTATTAGTGTAATATCAGAATACATGTTCTTTTTTCCCTCAATGATGGTTTATATGATTGATGTTTCATTTGATTGCAGGATTGTGAATCCTGTCATTGCCAGTTACGAGCAGATGTTACAGTTCCATTCAAGCAATTACCTACAGTTTCTTCAGTCCATTAATGATGTTGATGATGAAGAGAAATATATGGAAGAAGCTGACCAGTATGGGTTGAGTAAGTGTTGTTTAATATGGATGTGTGTTGTGGTGCAGTGGATATCAGCTCAGAACGAGAAATTTGGGGGCCGAGTTCAAATTCCAGTTTAATTCCTTGCATTCATTTACGTGCAAATACCCTTGGGAAAGGTATTAATCCGTCTCTTCTCTCCAGTTATGGGTTAAATAACAGGACAGATTGGGTTCTACAGTCTTGGCTGGCAGCCAGTCCACCGCAGAAAGTAATGGCAATTTACTGCGGGATAATCTTCTGCCCAGTCAGTCATGTCTCTTTCGAGTATGTATCACGTTTGGCACTTAACTGACTGACTGAAGTGTTGTGCTATTAAAGATCTAATCATTTCTCAAGTGCTACAAATATATATTTTGAGTTCAAGAGATGAAGATAAAAATATCTTGTTTGTAATTGCAAGTGCATGAAGTACACAATTAGCGTTGTTACCATAAACTAACTTAGAAGGAAAATTCTGCTTTCATAAGAAAGGGATTCATCTTTTTAATCTGTCAATTCTAAAACATAAGGATAAGTTGTTACTTGGTTAGGAATTGTGTGCTGAATGAAAGCTAAAAGTGTTGAGTTGGTTGAGAAAATAAACACACAAAAGTGTGAAACAGAATTAGATAGAAATATACTATCAGGAACATGTTTTTGTGTGAAAAAAATTTCAAGGAATATTCTGTAAATTATGAATTAAAAGTTGAATCTCGTCTGGTGAATCAGATAATGAGGGATGCCTATAAACCATGTTTTTCTACTGCACAGAGCACTAATTTTAGCATCCTATCTAGATCTTGGTCTGCTGTGAAAGAGAGCTAGCCTCTTTTAATTTGCTGCATGAGTGAACCTATATATATATATATTTTTTTTTTTTTACACATACCCAAAAGCTGTAAAGGGGGGTTACTGCTGCTTATAGGGTTTTTCCATACATGCATGTCCTGTGAAAATTTTAATTTCTATTACAGATATTTGATAAGGTATGATAAAGAAAACTACTTAAACTGGTAAGAAAATTTGATTTATATGGGAAAGATATTAGAATAATCTGCAACGTTTGCTGGGAACAAGTAGCCTGCATACAGAAAGAAAATGAACTTAGCAAGTACACAAAAGAGGAATAAGACAAGAATGAATGTTTTCATTGCATTTATTTAATCCATACAACAAGAGTATCTTAAGAGAACTACCCGGATTTATTATCTGCAGACATAATCTTAACTCAAGATACATGGATGATACTTTATTGATAACAGACTCAGAAGAAAAACTAAAAGAACTAGACAAGATAGCAAAGGAATTGACAAAAAGACTAACCATAAATTATAAGACAGTTGATGGTAAGAGAAGCAGCTAAAGGTGTGAGTTTCAACTGCAGACATTAGAACCAAGCAGATACAGAAACTTAACAATCTGTGTCATGTTGTGACAGGTGATGGAAAATGTGATACAGAAATCTGAAAGTACATTAGAATAATGAAAGATGCCTTCCAGAAACTAGAAAGAGTATTAAGAGATAAGAAAATTTTATTAGAAACAAAGAAAAGAGTGTTGAGCTTCTATGTAATATCTATCCTCCTATATGACCGTGAAAGCTGGACAATTTATTCACTAATGATGAGGGGACTTTAGGCTATGGAAATGTGGTTCTACAGAAGGATGCTGAGGATACCATACAAGGAGTTTTAAGGGAAATGAAATCAAAAAGGATACTTGTATTTAGAATCAGTAAGATGTAGTTGAAATTTCTGGGATGCATAATGATGAAAGAAAGTTTGGAAAATTTAGCATTCACATGACATTGAAAGCAGAGAAGAGACACAGATGGATAGAAAAGAGTCAAACGTTGCTTGTTTAGAGCTACAATAGAGAGGAAGTTATAGAGAGCCATGATTGCTCTTGCCCTGAAGAGACAGCACACAAAAGGAGGAGGATAAACTGTCTAAAGATTGCATACAGTCCTCTGAAAATTCAAGCATCATCTCCAATCTTTTTCTCTCAAAATCAGCTTTTTTTCTTTTCTTTTTTTTCTTTTTTTTGCTTTTTTTTTTTTAAATAATCATATCGATCCAAACAACGCATTTTACTTCCACTGTTTTGCAGAGGTTTACATAGGGGGAAAGTTATGAGAAAGAGTGACAGGTTATAGTGGGTGTCAGGAAGTGGGTAAGAGAAGGATGAGAATACTGATGAGAGTGGTGTGAATGGAGAAAGGAACATGAGAGAGAGGATTCAGGTTAGTGAGCTAGGAGATGACTATTAACTTTACATTTAAATGCTTGGAGATTATAGCTGTCGGGAAAGCAAGTAAATGAAAGAGAATTCCACAGGTGGGAAGTGTGAGAAAAGAAGCTGCTGGAGTAGAATTTGCGTTTACATTTTATTGGTTTCACAGTAAAAGGATGGGACCTAGTTGCTAATTTTTTGACTCAAGTAAATTCATATATAGAGGACACCAGTGAGTTAAGTTCATCGAAGCAAAAGCCGTGAAAGTATTTGTAGAAGAGACACAGGGAAGCCACATTGTGAGAAAGTGTTATGTCGCCAAGTATAAATGAATAACTCAACAACAGAATCAGAATATAAGTTGTATTCCGCGGAAAGACGGTTAGTAGGTACAGAAGTGATTAGTATTATTTACAATAGAAAAGATACAAGAGTCCAATCCGTCGTAAGACGTGTGTATATGTGATTACTTCCGGTACGCCACCAGAAGTGTGACTAACTCTCGCACTGACTCTCAAGTGACTCTGTATGACTTTGCACGACTCCGTACGACTCCGTACGACTCTCTATGACTCCGTACGACTCTCCCTGTAGAGAATCCACCATTGCTATATATAGCAATGGGAACAGTCCATTATGTAGTCCAATAGGGGTGGCGCCCTAACAGAAAGTGACTGTATTTGAGCTGCCAAGTCAGGATCGATCACATTAGAGATTCTCTGTTGGATTTTGTCAAGGACATCTAGGTGTATAGCAGGAGCACCCGGCCAATTATGGCAACAATATTCAATGCATGGGTGAATGGTAGATTTATATATGTGCAGGATTGTTTCAGACGGGAAAAACTTCCTGGCCCTACACAGATAACCGATCTTCTTAGAAGCAACTTTTTTATAACCTCATATTTATTTACACCTGATTACACAGTCTTCCTTTGGAAATTTAAGGATACTTTCAAAATCATCAAGAATTATTTGAATTTTTATACATTATTATTTTGTAATAGTAATTACTGAACTTTATTTCACATATGTACAGAGTATGCCAGATATTTGAGACCACATCTTTAGGGGGCCATAAATTAAATGGCCTCTAAATGGCCTGCAACAGACTCCCTTTCTATATAATTTGTGAAATGCCGGGATTTCTTTGGAAAAATAGCGAACTAGTTTGCCAGTGGATTCTACGAGGGATGTGTGGGTGGTATAAAGGATAGTGGCTCAGAACAAAATTTTGGAGAGCCAAGTTCGAATTTCAATTGAATTTTGTTACATTTACTTTTTCACAAATGCACTTGGGATAGGCATGAATTCATCTCTTCTCTCTCTTAGATAGGGATTAAATAGTAGGGTATACTGGTTCATTCAGCATTGGTTGGCAACCAGTCTAGGAGGAGAAACTCTGAATTTAAAATTGTATGTTGTCCTGATGGAGCACATTTTGTGAAGCTAACGAAAGGTTTTCATTTTATTCTCAGCTGAAGTTGTAATTCATTCCTTCTTCACAGTTTGAAATGCTGAGTTTTTCTTTCCATACTGTTTCCTATTCAAAGTTAGAGAAGCTTTATTGATGACTTTTGATCTGGGTTCCAAAGAGTCTTGCAACTTAAAGAAAAAAATGTTTTATTTCAGATACTAAAATTGATCACTACTTATTTTAATCTTCTTGGTTCCACTCAGAGGACTATTTTTTTTCCAGTTGGAGATCCTCATAGTATTTTCCACTTTATTGAATAAATTCATAGAATTAACGGTAATCTAAAATGTAATGATTTTTACCTGGTCATTAAAGAAGCATGCTGTTTAATTCTATCCCTATTCTATCTATTTTGTAATAAAACAATGTTTCTCTTAAGTAATTTTGAACATTTTTCACTTTTATGTCGTAAGTTCGTCTAATTGGGAGCAGTGCTTTTTAAAATCAATTGTTTGGTTCTCTGGGATGTATTCGTTGTTGAAAACATTTTTCTAATCTACACTACATCACCTACTTTGGTTGAAAACTGACTTTTGGTATAGTGAGTCATGGTTCATTTGACATTACTTTTTGTGTTCCCTATTGGTATAAGGTATCCATTTTTCATTATCTGCCACAACTTGTTTAAAATAAACAAAAATATAACAAAAATAAACAAAAATGTTTAGTGAAATGTACATTGGAACATGATGCAGTGAGATTTTTCATACTTAGCCTTTAGCTTTACTTTTTCAAACTTGTGTATGTGGCGTTCTTCATCCTCTGCAGCCTTTGCTGAAGTTTGTTTTTGTTCAAAAGAAAATAATATGCTTCTTTTTTTCTTCCATATATGTTCAGCAATGCCTGATTTCATGTTATTATTTTTTAATTATGGTTTTTTTCATGTTCTTCAAATCTACTTTTTTAAGAACTGGCTTCTTCTTCCTTTTATATTCCCAGTCAAAACCTGGTGTGTCGGATCATATTTTCATTTCACAAGACTGAGATTGTATTGTAGGTTTTTCTATAGAAAACCTGTCTCATGTAGGTTACTCATAAATGTTGCATATTTTTTTTTTTAACCATTCTTATGAGGCAGAAAAAAAACAAAACAAAAAAAAAAAACTACTGGATGAATTGTACACCTGAGGAAGACTGAAGAACATATCAAACAAGACATGCTTTTTCAATGATAAAAATACGAACAAGAATAATGGTACCACATGTACTGTATCTGCAGTAGCACTGGGTTGTTTCTTGGGCAAGATAGCCTGATGGCGTCCAAACCTCTCCAGGATGGCTTGACTTCAGTTTTACTTCACCTAGACTAGTTACCAACCAAGGCTATAGAACACAGTCTGTCATGCTATTTACCCATAGCTGATGGGAGGAGAGATGGCTTCATACCTTTCTCAAGGGGATTAGCATGTAAGTGAATGTAATGAACTCGATTGAAATTCAAACTCGGCTCCCTTATTTCTCAGCCAGAGCTGCCACCCATTACTTCACTGTGTCACCTCTTCTGGACTACTACTACTACTAATAATAATAATAATAGTAATAATAATAAATCCTCTCTGTATTTCTGATAATACAAATATTAATATCTTTTAAACTTTTTTTTAATTATTTCACTCCAAGCAAAGCAATAAAGCCACTCAAATGCAAAGGGTTACTGAGTGTTATAGAAGATAAGAAAAACTTCTATTAAGGAGATAAAACAATAAAAGAATAAGACATGACTGCTTCCCCAACGGCTACAATCTCCAGGAGTTTAAATGTAAGGTCAATAGACACCTCCTAACACAATAACCCACTTCCATTCTTTCAAACACTTCCCATCCTCCCAACTACCTATCACCCCCCCTTCTGACATTTCCTATATCTAACCACTCTTTCTATTTACCTTCCCCTATGTAGCCCCAAGCACAATAGTGGCAGTGAAATGCCTTGTTTGGGGTGAAACAATTTAAAAAAAAAAAAAAAGAAGATAAGGACTGACATTGCATTATATTTTTTAATTTCAAATTTGACTGGAAAGCAAGAAGCTGGAATAGAGTTCCTTATGTGGGAAGTGTGACAGAAGAAACTGTTAGCATAGTTACAGTTAATCCCGCCATTTCAACTGTAAAACGAGACCTTTCCACCAATTTAGTCAGTCAGTCAGTTAAGTGCCATACGTGAAACATGCTTGGGCGATCATGTCTCGAAAGAGACATGACTGACTGGGCAGAAGATTATCCCGCAGTAGGTTGCCATTACTTTCTGCGGTAGACTGGTTGCCGACCAAGGCTATAAAACCCAATCTGTCATATTATTTAACCCATAACTGGAAGGAATAGACTGATTAATACCTTTCCCAAGGGTATTTGCACGTAAGTGAATGCAATGGATTCAGCTGGAATTTGAACTCAGTTCCCTGATTTCTCGTTCCGAGCTGATATCCAATGCACCACAACGCAGATCCAATTTAGTACTGTGCTTAAATTCATAAAGTCTAGGTATCATAGTGGAAAGTTCATTAGAACAATTACCATGAAAGTATTTACAGAAAGGCACAAAGAAGTTATGTTATGGCTATGGGAAAAGGAACTGAATCTGAGATACTAAGTCAGGACCAATAACATTACAGATCTATCTTTGGATTATTTTTTGAAATCTTTGCAATTATTATTCAGAATAGACTATTTTCTACTATAAATTATGCTAGTAAGCAGTAGACTACATAACTTTTTTTTTCTGCAATCTTGTTTTAATTTACAGTATAATCTTTTTTTTATTTTTTGTTTTTTCACAGCTTATGATTGTCCCACCCACAAAGGAATTTATGATTACATCAGTTATATTGCAGGTGGTACAATTCAAGCAGCTCATTGCCTGACAGAAAAAAATAATCCATGCCAAGTGGCCATTAATTGGTTTGGCGGATGGCATCATGCTCGAAGGTAAGGAAGAAATTGCAATAAAAAGTGTTTTGCTCTTGCTTCTTATTGGATAGTTTTGTCAGACTAATAGAAGTCATAATTCAATAATACATCTTTGACCCACTAATTTAGCAGCTGATGTATTTCTACCACATCATCGAATATTAGAAACTTACATGAAACTATTATTAAATCTAAATGATGTGTTAATTAAAAGATATATGAAGATTGAATTAGCCTAGAAATTGTGTGAAGTTCAAAAGCTTGTTTGTAATTCAATTATGGCTAAAAAGAATCCCAAAAATAAACATACTGAATCTTCACTTGCTAGAAAATCAGTGATTAATTTGTGTGTGTGTGTATATATATATATATATATATATAGTCATCCGCAGACAGATCTGTTTTGCTGTATCATAGCTCATCAGTAAGGTTATACTCCAATTATTTTTTAACCCAGGATTGAAACCCGACTGCATTGGCGTCAATCGGTGATTCTACCTCTGGGCTATGGGCGTTCAGTAGAAGAAAGCAGACTTTTTAGCATGTATATTATCATTATACACGCCCAATAGCCAGAGTGCTCTAATTCATTTTACTGAATGAGCGATGCGTACATGCCAGAGTAGATGGCTATCACAATGTGTTTAGTGGAGTGAAGGAAGGTAAAGGTGTTGGGTATTACCTATTTATTATTCATTAATATTTCAAGATCAAAATCTCATCTTCAGAATGGTAGAAGAGTTTACACATGCAAATATCATTCTTCCACAAGCACCTAAAAAATGCAAAAAACACAAACAAAAACATAATAGTCAATATTGAAGCAAGAGAGCGGAACCAAGGAAACTTACGCATAACAGAGTCCTTAATAATAGCTGAACTCCATCCAAAGATCAACAATAGACAGGAACTCAATCTAAATTACATAACAGAATAAGTAACACTATCACACACCTGACACACACTGGCCACAACAGTAAGGTGTATACACACAAACACACAATCACAGACTAATGTACACAAATACATGCCTCTAAACACAAGACCAGTAGCAACAAGTATACCACACTATAAGCCGGAACATGCACACACACTTACCCCCAAACCTATAGTTACTAGCAACAATACAATGCATAAAAAAAAGTAATAAACTTACTTACGCACACACACACATATCTCATACTCCAACATACTAAACACCGGAACACATCCACGCACACACGCATATATATATATTTACACACACACACTCCACCATACTATACACCTGAATCTACACACACGCATACACACATATTTTACTGTACACACAGACACACACACATGATACCGGGGGGGGGGGGAGTATGTAGGCAAAGTATATATATATATAAAATGAACACAGAAGTGGAAAAAAAAATTTGTACACAAAGTATACACATATAGACACACACACACATATGACACACGCACACACACACAAGAACACATGAGAATAAATACCAGATGACAAAAAAAATAAATTAATAAAAAATGTAGCAATAAACACGCCTCCAATTAAAACAGATAAACACCAAGTCATAAAACGGCATCCACTACCACTCTGAGAGAGATGTGAAAATGCCAAATTCTGCTATCAGTCACTTATATAAACCATAAATTAAAGCAGACAGATATCATCATATAATAATATGGCGCCAATTATCACATAGATGTGAAAAAGCCAAATCCTACTATCAGTCAATATAACACATTATAACACATATATAAACCATACGCATGCACACACGTACATACACAAACATATTTACAGGTACACACACACACACACACACACACACTACAATTAACGACAGCAGTAGCAGTGTAAACAAGCTCTCCTACCATTCTGAAGATGAGATTTTGATCTTGAAATATTAATGAATGATAAATAGGTAATACCCAACACCTTCTTTACCTTCCTTTATTCCACTAATCATATTGTGATAGCATTCAAAACCTACCCATATACCTAATATACACAATGCTTCAAGCAAATTACAAAACTCTCCTATATATATATAAATTAAAATAAATATATATAAATTAAAATAAATTTTCAAAATTCAAAAATGTTGACTGAACATTTTCAACATGAAATTTCTAAGATTTCCCTTTAATTACATTGAGCTCTCCTCCTGTATCATATTTTTAATATTAAAATTTTTAATATTAATTAGGATGGATCAGGTTCTTGGAATTTACCTTCCTACTTTTCCGTTTTGGATTAAAGTAATTTAATAAAATAAAATATATATATATATATATATATATATATATATATATTTGTCCTGGGTATGACATATAAACTGCAACTGGTAGTGTGGTTCTAAATTTACTATGTGGAGTTACCCCTTAAATGCCATTACTCCCAGGTCCACTCTGACTCAGAGTAGTAGTACCTATTAGGACCCCATCTATGGGTCAAAAAGTTCACGTGTGTGTGTATTATGTGAATACACTGCATGCATGCATGTGTGTGTGTGTGTGTGTGTGTGCACACTTGTGGGATGGCTATGTAAATATGTACTGTGAGTGGAATATTTGCATCGCATGTGTGTTTGTTATACACGTATGGGTTTTTTTCGAAGCCTGAGCTAAGTCATCATGAGCGCTCACAAGCCACCAGCCCTAGTACCAGAGACAGCAAACTTTGACAACAAAACCCCTTATGTATATTATGTGGTTCACCATGCACTACCCAATGTATTTAAAATCCTGGAGAGGTCAAATTCCATGATAATATAAGACGTAATCATCACAAACACTTAACTCGGAGCATGCAGTACACCAGTATAGGCGATGTCATTTTGAAGGAGAGAATGTGCTTTGTGCTGCACAAGCAACTGACCAGTTTAAACAAATCTTAGTGCAGTTTGATCGGTAACTGGATGGCTAATCGTTCAACGGAAGTGCATGTAGGACAGAATTCCCGTACATAAGTGTAAAACGAAGGGTACCATTTACTGCTGACCCTCATCATTTACAATAAGAGAGTCCACTATATATATATATAAATGAGAAGATGATATAAAATTTTTTTTATATATCAAGAATATATAATTGTCACAAGGAATATATTGGAGAAATCTCAATTAATTTAAATAAAAGATTATACGAACACAAAATGATTATTTGAAAAGGAATACACTCAACGAATTAGTTACTCACTCTAATGACACTGACCGTATTGGCCATATTTTTTTTATTTAAAAAAGGCTATTTTAATGAATAGAGAAAGCAATCTATTAAGGCGACAATATATGGAAAGTGCTTTAATTGATAGATTATTGACAGGAAATTTATATCTAGGTTCTAAGAACATTTCACTTTTCTTGGTAGATCTATTATCATAACTTTGGATATTTAATAATGGAAGTGATTAAAAGAAAAATGAACTGTATATAATTGGCTCGGCTATATATCCAAATACATCCCTTTAATTCAATGAAGTCCTAAAGAACGAAATGCGTTACAGTTTTTCCACTTGTCATAGATTTCCTTAAAATATATTTTTATGAATAAAATTTTTTCTAGAAACATTTAATTATGCATCCTGTAATACAATGCAAGGGAGGTAACCATGACGCATGCTTGATTTTACCAATTTTTGCAATCTTTTAATCTTCGAGCCTGAAAAACAAAAAACAATGTGTCAGTTTTTCCATTGACACTGCTATTATTTTAACTACCTTCACCCCTCGTCGATGTTTATTGTTTTAAAAAGTGATAATTAGAAATGTAATAAAACTTAAACATGATGAAAGTGATTTTTTTTTTTGCTCTTGAGAATTGACAACAAAAATATTAAACACTATTAGTTTATTTGCATTTTAAAAACTATCAAGTGTATTAAAACTAATGCGAAACAACATTTATCAGTTTATAAGAAAATAAATATGAAAACAATTTTTTAATCATAAATTTATAAACATTTGTTAAATTATTAAAATTTGTGAACTATTAGGTTGTCTAAAAGTTCGTAAACACTTGCAAAAAATTGAAATTTTACTCACCAAATAATCTAAGGTTACCAGAAAACACTTGCAAAAAATTGAAATTTTACTTGCAAAAACAACAAAAATTATTGCTCAAAATAAAGACCATCATTTTCCAAGACTTTCTGTCATCGATCTGCAAGCTTTCGGATCTGGTCAAAGTACCATATAGCTGGCTTTGAATCAAAGAATTCTTGACACGCTTTCTTGACTTCATCAAACGAGTCGAATTGGCAGCCCTTCAGAAAGTGTTGCATTGAGCGGAAAAGGCTGTAATCTGATGGAGCACAGTCAGGACTGTAGGCTGGATGTGGCAGAAACTCAACGCCATCCAGCTCTTCAAACTTGTCTTTAGTCTTTCTGGTAGTGTGTAGCTTGGCATTGTCCTGCTGCATCAAAGCATGCTTTTGGTTGATCAGAGCCGGGTACTTTTGCTTCAGCTTTTCGTAGACCCGCTCAAGTTGCTGACAGTAAAGTTCGGCACTGATGGTATGACCATTTGGAACCAACTCAAAATGCACGATTCCTTCAAAGTTCCACCAAACGCACGACATGACTTTCTTGCCAAATTGATCTTGTTTTGGAACTGACGGTGTCTCTTGCCCTTTCTGAACCCATCGCTTGTCTCGATTGTGCTGGACCAGATAAACCCATTTCGCAAGTCTTTACGAACCTTTGGGACAACCTGATATAAGGAAATGCATATTATTTACCATTTAACAAAGTTTAAATTGATTGGTAATAAGCTGATGTTTTGCCAACCATTCCAATGAACAGTATAATAAATAAATTGTGTAAATGGGTAATGTATATTATTTTTGTTGTCGATTCTCAAGAACAAAGAAAATGTATAAATTCACTTTTATATGTTTAGGCTTTATTAAAATTCTTATCATCACTTCTTGTTAATGTTTATTGCTTTCAATAAACATTGCCTAGGAGTGAAAGCATTTAAGATAATAGTAGTGTCAAGAGAAAAACTGACCTTTCAACACCATTTTTTTTTGTGTGCGTGAAGTTTAAGATAGCTGGAAATTTTTTATTGCATTTTTTTTAATCCCTCTTTAGGACATATGCAATCATGGCTCTCCACAGATTAATTTTATTTAGTTTCTGAGAATTACCACAATTTAGGTGATTGGTTTCCTTTTGCCTTCTCCATGAATTCTTCATCTAGCAGAAGAAGAGATGGATTCAGACCTTTTATAAAGAAATTAGGACAAAAGTGAATTAAAAAGATTTAAAAAGCAAATTATATCAGAGTGTGCCAAGTAATTGAAAAATTATAGAAAAATTCAAAGATATTCAATAGATAAAAAAATTATAATATAAAGGAAATCAAATATTCACTAGACAAAAAATCATAAGAAAATCAACTATTTGGTAGAGAAAACTTTTTTTAAAGAAAATCAAAGATATTCAATAGAGAAAAATTATAATTAAATAAAATCGGAGATATTCAACAGAAAAAATCTTGTATAAAAGAAAATCAATGATATTCTATAGAGAAAAAAATTATGTAAAGAAAATCAGATATTCAAAAGAGAGAAAAAATGATATAGAAAATCAAAGATATTAATTTGAGAAAAAATATAATATAAAAGAGAAAACAAAATTCTAAAAAAGTTCAGATATTCAGTAGAAAAAAATAATTATGATCAAGAAAATCAATGATATTCTAATAATATAAAGAAAATTAGATATATTTTTTCTCTATTGAATAAGAAAAAATCAACAATTTTCAATAGAGAAAATATGATATAAAGAAAATCAAATGTTCAGTCAAGAAAAATTTATAATATAAACAAAATCAAAGATATTCAATACAGAAAAAATTATAAAATAAAACAATTAGGAAATGAGGAAAATCAGTTATTAAATGGAGAAAAATCATAATATAAGAAAATCAATTGAGAAAAAAAATAACAAATAAAATCAGATATTCAATAGAGGAAAAATTATAAGGAAAATCAAAGATATGCAATAGAGATAAAAATAATAAAAAAAACATCAGATATTCAATAAAGAAAAGATCATAATATAAAGAATATCAGATATTCAATAGAGAAAAAATTATAAAGAAAATTAGCTATTCTATAGAGGAAAAAAAAGTTACTTTTCAATAAATAAATTCTATATATATTCACAAAGATGATGGTGCCTTGCAAAAAATTACATTTCAGGATCAGGTTTTTCTCATTCATGTTATCCATCATGTTCATGGTGGCAGCCTTCAGAGACTCATTTGTATGATTTAGTTATTGCGTTTTGTAGTCGCCCAGGAGATTCAAATCACTTGTTAATGATGAAATGATTGTGAATGTTCTTGGCCAGCCAACTCATCAATCATGTCAAAGGGAACAGATTTTTACCATACATATATGATCATTTCTGCAATTGGCCACTACATTGATTAGTACATTGATATAGATGGTGGCATTGACCCTGAGATTTTTTAGGGAAAAGTGAGTAGGTATGTATTGGCCTTGATTACTCATGGGTCACAGAACCATTGCAGATGTGGGTACCTGTCTTGAGTTTGTGCAGAGACTTCCATTGTTCCTCTTGTTCACCTGGTCACTTTCAAGAATCCCTGTGGTTGATAGCTAGTACCATAAGCATGATGTACCTCTTCATTTCATGTGTCAAAGTGAAAATTGCCATGTTAATGCATTTGATACATCTGAAAGATATAAAATTAGGTCAGTCAGTTAAGAATGATCATGTCTCAAAAGAGACATGACTGACTAGGCAGAAGATTATCCCGCAGTAGGTTGCCATTACTTTCTGTGGTAGACTGGTTGCTAGGCAAGGCTATAGAACCGAATCTGACCTGTTATTTAATCCATAACCGGAGAGAAGAGATGGATTAATACCTTTCCCAAGGGTATTTGCACGTTTATTTCATAAAATTAAGTGAAGTTTTCTTTCGTTTATGGCTAACTAAATATGTTATCATATACTTGGTAAGCTATAACAAAAATGAGAAAACCAGCAGTCAATTGCTTCTACCTCCTGATGAGTGGAGCAAATGATTACGAAAAAGGTTAATTTATGAATCTTTGGAGTTGGGGTTCTGAATATAACATCAATCAGCTAAGTGACAAATTTCATATTCATATTAATCCTATATATATATATATATATATATATATATATATATATATGTAAATTCCAGGACAATTCCTCATGACCCAGTGGATATAGGCGTTCCAGTGACTTGACCCAAAGAGTTATGAGTTTAATACCAGGCTACAGCAGTGGTGAACAAATAACTTAGAGAGTTAAGTATAAGGTTACTGGAAGTGGCCTCAGACATGGTATGAGAATGATATACCCCAGTGATCAAAATAAAAGGTTTGGTTTGAAATTCCTACCACCTGAAGAAGGCTGAAGTGTACAACAATCGAAATGTCGTAAACATAGCAATAAATATGAGGTTAAGAAGTAAATTTTGATCATGATAATCACTTTTAAAGTGATTATCATGATCAAAATTTAATTTTAAATGAGGAACAATCTGGTTAGCAAGTTTCAATGTAGAAGTAGACTAAAATTCCCTTAATAGGGTATTAGCTAAATCTCTTCTTTCCCATTTAATTGTTATATTAATTTTTAACATAGGTTTATAAATACTGGTTAGAATTTAGTTTTATACATGTGATAACCCTTATGTTTATTTCTACCGTCTGCCTTTGACCTCTTGGACAAGCTTCCTTTCACTCTTATCAACTAAGCTAGTGCTACTATTCAATCCCTCCCCTATCTTTGATATTTTTCATTTTCTGGATTCACCCAACACTTTTAAATCCTCTGGGCCATGCGTCCTCAGTGACTTGACCCAAATAGTTGTGAGTTCAATGCTTGGTGACAGCAGTGACAAATAAAAATCTTTGATAGATAAATAGAGGCCCATTTAATTTTGTTTACCTCAGACATGTAGTTACTCAGATATTTGTAGTCCTGAGCATGATGGTAAACTGCATCTAGCAGCAAGAGTGGTAGCACCTGTTAGGGTCCCAGCCATGGGCAAATACTTAACCCCCAAACTGGGGTCAAAACAATATGAAAGTATAAAAATACACTTTTATAGAAATATGTACATTTTTGAAGGAAAAATATTACCAACAAGACATTTTTGAAGAAAAAAAAGAAAAATTATTGCCATAATGAATTTTTGAAGGAAAAAAAAACATTATCAGCAATACATTTTTGAATACAAAACTAGAAGACATTTTCAGTTTTCTAAAATAAAAAAGAATAAAACAAAAAAAAATTTTCATTACAATATTACTAAATCAACCTTCTCACTATAACTGAACATTAAAAAAACCCATTAAAACCTCACCTTTTTGGCATTAAATAACCCAAAGATATTGATATGCTGTTAAACAAAACTCAAATTCAGATCCATTTACACAAAATAGACTTTTATAGAAATATATACATAAAAATAAACTTTCATAGAAAAATATACATTTTTAAAGGAAAAATATTACCAACAAAACATTTTTGAATGAAAAATATTACCAACACGACATTTTTGAATGAAAAATATTACCAACGTGACATTTTTGAATGAAATATATTACCAACACGACATTTTTGAATGAAAAATGTTACCAACACAACATTTTTGAATGAAAAATATTACCACACAACATTTTTGAAGAAAAAAAAAGGAAAAATTATTGCCATAATGAATTTGTAAAGGAAAAAATTATTACCGGCAATACATTTTTGAATACAAAACTAGAAGACATCTTCAGTTTTCTAAAATAAAAAAAATTTTCATTAAATCTGACTAAATCAACCTTCTCACTATAACTGAACATTAAAAAAATACCTTAAAACCCCACTTTTTGGCATTAATTAACCTACAGAGGTTGATATGCTGTTAAACAAAACTCAAACTCAGATATTTGCATTTTGAATGATGTCAGTTTTGGGGCGACAGTCTCTATTCTTTGTATTTTGTCTATGATTGACTGTTTACTTTTTTAGTATTAAACTTTTATTTATGTCATTTAATGACAAAACTAGATTGATTTTTGCAATGTTCTCTTTGTTCTCTACTGTAAAATTGAAAATAAATTTGATAATTAAGTTTTACCAATTCTCTTGTAGAGATACGGCTGCTGGCTTCTGTTATGTCAATGACTGTGTGCTGGCAATTCTAGAATTGAGGAAAAACTACGACCGTGTCCTTTATGTTGATCTGGATCTCCATCACGGAGATGGTAACTGTTTTTTAGCTTTATATTATTTTCTTTTTTTTTTCTTGCAATAATGTTCATCCTGTACAGAGGAGAAGAGATACTCAAAGTAAAGGGTTACAGAGTAAGAATCAGCGTTTATATGGGGAAGACAGCAGTTATCCCTAAACTTAAACAGATTGAGGATTTCCTTCATTTTCTTTGTTTTAATAAACCCTCCAGCCAAAGTGACTAAATGAATTAACAAGAATTTAATTATTTTTCTGGTAGAATGTTATCTATTTAGGTATTGCTTTTTCAACTAATTTTCTTTGTCAATGAATTTAAATGACTGATTTGGTTGTAGACAAACATTTTATTCTTTTTAGATATGATCGATAATTTTGTTAACATTTACTTTCTCTCAGTTGCAATCAACACTGTTATTCTTGCTGTGCCCCTTCAAGACATAGGCGATCAGGGTTCTCCACATTTTCCTGTCTCTTGTATCTCTTAATAAGTTTTCTCTTTTTGCTGTTTCTCCCAAACCCTGTCTTACCACCCGTTTACTCAGGCTCATCAAGTATGTTATGCACTACTTTCCCTTGTTCCGCTTTTCCTCAGTCTGTCCTGTTAGTATCAAATTTTCTAAGCCCTCTTTCCTTATTACATTCACCAGGAATTTCAACTCTCTACCTGATGCTAAGTATTAGCTTTATCGTTTCCATTTTCTCTAAAACCTCATCGTTGCTCACATGTTCGGTCCATGGTATCCTCAATATCTTTTTGTAGAATCACATTTCTGTTAAGTCAAGTCTCTTTCTTCTTCATCTTTCACTGCCATATAGGAGGACAGATATCATGTGACAATTCAGTCATCTTTTCTTTGTTACATATATTTAAAATTGGTTATAACTTCGACATATGTATCTACATGATATTTTGTAAGTAGTTCTTATCTTAATGATTTTATTTGCAGGTGTGGAAGAAGCATTTGCGGCCACTTCTAAAGTATTTACAGTCTCCTTTCATAAATTCTCAGCTGGATTTTTTCCAGGTAAGCTTTTCCAGAAACTTGAAAATGTGTTCTTAACATGTTAATCTAAAATTTTGTTTAAATTATTTATTTACATTTTGACTAGTGTCCTCATCTTTGTTGTTATCACATTTCAGCAGTGATGCCCTTTGACTTTCTTTAAGGCTTACAGCCACATCATGTTGAAACATTGGTTCCTGTACAGTCACTAAAATCAAGCAATGTTGAGTAGGCTCAACAAGTCCCAAGAAGGATGACTGCTTGGGAATACCAAATGCTGTAAGCATGGATGTGTGTGGTGTAATGGATAATGGCTCGAAATTGTTAATTGGAGATCAGAGTTCCAATTCCAGCTGGGGTCATATTTACTTACATGCAAATACCCTTGGGAAAAGTATGAATTCACCTCGTCTCCCAGCTATAGGTTAATTAATAGGACTTTTATCTTAAATCATTATTATACCCCCCCGCCAATTCTTACAATCTAAAGATATTTTCTGGCTTTCCCGAGGATGTGCGGGTAAGTGAATATAATGAACTCTTCTGGAATTAGAACTTGGCTCTCCAATTTTTAATTATGAGCTGTTACTCATTACACCATATAAATATCCAAGCTTACAGCTCCTGGTATTCCCAAGCTGTCACTCATTTTGATTCTGACTAGGTTTGAAGTTGCTTAACTTTGGTGGGTGTACAAGAACTGGTGTTTCAATGTGATATGGCTGTAAACCTTGGTTTCTTGGAGGCAACATATATCACTGTCCCAAGATAATAATTCCTGCTTTTCATTTTTTCACAAGTCTTTTCGGATTAAATGTCCTGACAGTAATATCTTTATATGTAACTGGAGGAATTTACAAAGTTTTAAATAAGAATTTGTCAGCTTCCCTCTGTCTTTCCTATAAATATTTTCATGGCAACTGTTCTCTTAAGTTTTTTTTTTTTTTTTGGTACATTAACTACATGAATTTAAGCATGCTACTAGACTGGTATTTAGGTTCACTTTACTGTTGAAGTAGCTAAATACAACAACCACTTCTACTCTAACTATAATCTTAAAAGATTTTATAGCCGGTATCTTATCTTATTTATTCTTTTTCTAGTTGTAGTAGGATTCCGTTCTAGTGAAGGGTAATTGTATACCATTGCAGGTTAACGGAATTTGGCCTTGTGGAAGATAGCCCACTATAAGTCATAAAACGATTACAAATCAAGAAAGGCAATTTGAGTATAAAATAACATTTATATATATATACACATATCAATTAATGTTTTTACAATTGAATACAAGTCCAATGGAGGTTAAAGTGTTCATGGAAAATAATAATGCTGAAAGAGATAAAATGGCTTAGGAATGTGGAGAATGTTCATTTTGAAGTTGCCACTTCTAAGGTCAGTAAGTCAGTAAGTTGGTTTGTGTGGAATGTCTTTGAAGAGGTCACTCCTGAGGTCAATAAGTGCTTTTGAGACAGGGAGAAGGAAAGAGGCCAGCATAGTAGCTGCTCGACTTAAGTCAAGGGGAGGCACTGGTTACTCTAGCCTTTCTGTCCTTCTGTCTGATGATGCTTTTTGTCTCCACTTTTTGGATCAGAAGTTCGTTTTGAATTTCACGCTTGTATTTGATTCCGGGCTTCCCATTGACTGGTAAATAAAATTCGCGTAGGCTCGTGAAATGGAAATTTGATATTTGATTAATCTTTATTTTTCAACCGGAACATCTGCGCGAACTCCGATGCACACGACGAATTTTGTTCATTTGCCTTTTAGTTGTGAGAGAGCACACATCCGGTTCATCGCTTTTGTTCGGTCGGTATCACCACAATTTCATGCAACATCAGTTGCCATCTTCTGTCTTCTTGAATCCCGTTCATCTTTTGCCCTTTGCTCAATTCTTCTTTTAGTTAGTCTACTTTCTGCGTACTAATTTCTTTCCTGTCTTGATTGGGGTGAAATGATTAAAAAAAAATTTACAGTTGAAAATTGGAGAAGCCATTACTTTCTCCACCAAAATTCAGTTCATAGATGTTATTTTTTCAGTTGTTTTTGCATCAGAAATGCTTCTTTTCTCACGGATATTTGAATTTAATTTCATATTTTGGGTTCTTGTAATCATGCAGTCCTGGGTATGACAGTGAACTGCATCCAGCAGCAAGGCCTCTGATTGAGAAGTTGTGGGGAGCATGGAGCCACCTCTTAATTGCTGTAGTTCCCAGGTCCACCTTGACCCGGAGTGGTAGCATCTGTTAGGGTTCCAGCTATGGGCAAATAGTTAACCCCCAAACTGGGGTCAAAACATTATGAAAGTATAAAAATACACTTTTATTGAAATGTATACATAAAAATAGACTTTTATAGAAAAATATACATTTTTTTGAAGGAAAAATATTACCAACAATACATTTTTGAAGAAAAAATAATGATTACACATTTTTGAAAAAAAAATTATTTCCATCATACATTTTTGAAGGAAAAAAATTATTACCAGCAATACATTTTTGAATACAAAACTAGAAGATATCTTCAGTTTTCTAAAATAAAGTAAAAATAAAATTTTTTTTCATCAACATCTGACTAAATCAACCTTCTTACTATAACCAAACATTAAAAAAAATATCTTAAAACTCTACCTTTTGGCATTAAACAACCCACAGAGGTGTTGATATGTCGTTAAACAATAACTTAAACTCAAACTTATAATCATGCAGATGAAAACAGAAACTGTTGAATTCATTTTTGCTCAAGGTTTTTTATTTTTACTATAAATTTTTTTTTCCATCAAATTATGAAATAAAGTATTACATATAAAAAAAGTATTATATATAAAATAATATTTTCTTGTTTGTTTTGTTTTGTTTTCTTTCTTTTTCTTTCTTTTTAAAGGAACTGGCAAAGCAAATGACATTGGCTTTGGGAAAGGTCTTTACCATTGTGTAAATATTCCCTTTAAAGATGGACTGAAAGATTTGGAGTTTGTTGCTTTCTTTAAAAGGTAGGACAAAAAATAAAACAATACCCAGTGTTTTTGTTTTCTTTTTTCCTTTTTGGATAAGCAACCAAACTTGGAATATTTTTTTATATATACTATTGTTCACCCAATACGATGAACAAAGTCGAAGGTCATAGAATGAAATAGTTGTAAGTGTGCAGGGGAGGAGGAAGAGGAGAAAGGGTGTATACTATGAGGATACGTAGGATACACATCCATTGACTTTAGACTTGAAGAGCCTAAGATTCTAGTAGTTAGGGAAGCATCCTCATTCTAGTCTGTTCCACAAAGTGACAACTCTGGGGAAGAAACTGTGCAAGTGGAACTTTCTTGTTACCAAAGGAATATGAAGAGAAGAAAATGATTTTGACACCATGTGTGGAGAGCTGAGTTTGAATTCCAGTCAAGTTTGTTACATCCACCCATGCACAAATAACCTTGGGAAAATAATCTTGGAATTATATTGAATTTTTGTTCTCGTCTTGGTTGATATAGGTGTTATAATATGATGACCAGAGGGTACTTGGTCGAAAAGTTATGTTTATTATAACACCTGTATCAATCAAAATGAGAACAAAAGTTCGAAATAATTCCAAGATTATTGAAAATGACTCATCTCAGAAATAAATACAACCTTGGGAAAAGTATGAATTCATTTCTTCTTCCCCCACTTATGGGTGAAATAGCATGGCAAACTGGGCTCTGTAGCCTTGGTTGACAACCAGCCTAGGTAAAGAACAGCTCTGAAAGCAAAACTATTTGTGCATGGTGTTAGCAACTTTTTCTTGTAAAAACCACAGCAGCAAAGCTTAGTGTTTTTATTTTATTTTTATTTTTTTTAAGCTGTGTCTTCTACAGAACACAAGAAAATGATTGAGTACATGTTGTGGTAGGTCCCAGTTGTGAATCTCTGAACTGGTGGAATTAAGGAATGTCTCTTGCTTGTACATTTGCCCTAGTAGTAGCAACAGAGCAGTGGAAGGCTAGCAATGTTTCATCTGGGGGAAAGAGGCTGCAGGGTGGAAAATAATAACCCACAAGGCCAAAATTGCTTTGAACTCTCTTCATGGCCCAACAGTGAGAAATGAGCAGCACCAGCCCAAATATGACAGCAATATTCCATTTGTGGTCTGATCTGGCTTTTTTTTTTCCATTTCACCCCAAACAAGGTGGGACTTCCAATAGTGTGCAGGGGGTTACATTGAGAGAAAAGACTGGATGAATAGGATTCAAGAAGCTAGAAGATAACAGTTGATGTTATATTTAACTTTTTGGAGATTGTAGCTATCATGGAAGCAAGTAAGCGGGAGTTTCACAGGTGGTAAGTACGAGAAAAGAAACTTCAAGTAGAAGTGGTGGTTATATTTAATTATTTCAACATTAAAAGAATGGAACCTAGATGCCAATCTAGTAGCATATTTAGTAGCTTGTTGGTGCAGTTGCCGTGAAAATATTTGTAGAAAAGACAGAGGGAAGTCATGTCATGTTGGTGAAAAAGTGACTGAAGTCAAGCTGCCAAGTCAGGATCGATTACATTGCAGATCCTTCTTCGGATTTTGTCAAAACATTGAGATGAATAGGAGCACCTGATCAGATATGGCTACAGTAATCAATGCACAGATGAATGGTAGATTTATAAATGTGCAAGATGGGTTCAGATAAAAAAAAACTTTCTGGCTTGATGAGCTCTCATATTCCCAATGAGGCTTCTTGCCTCGAACGTCTACTGGGAGTAAAACTCATTCCAGACATTAAATGGAACTTGTACATTACAAAAGATGCTTGAAAAATAGTCAGTTTCTTGTAACACATGAGAAAATACCTAATTGCTACTGTCATGTTCTATACCATCTTTTGTCGCAATAGTAAAGCTACCAAGGTTGACAAAGTAAACCTTGTTGCAGCTCTTCAAAAGGACTTCCAATCTGTGATTGAATGGCGTAGGAAATGGCTCGTAAATTTGAATGCCTCCAAAACGAAGCTATTCTTCTTTAACCACTGTAGAGAAACTTTCTTGCTTACTATCAGAATGGATGATGTTAATCTCCTAGAGCATCACTCACACTGTGCCTCCATGGCCTCACTCTCTCAAATGACCTCAAGTGGAATGACTACATCAAATCTGTAGCTGCATCTATTGCTAGGAAGTTTGGGTCACTGTGTTGGGCCAGAAGGTTTTTTCTCATCTGAATCTATTTTTGCATATTTATAAATCTACCATTCATTCATGCATTGAGTACTGTTTCCATATCTGGTTGGGTGTTCCTGCTATTCATCTTGAGGTTCTTGACAAAATCCAAAGGAAGATCCGTAATGTAACTGGTCTTGACTTGGCAGCCAGCCTTCAGTCTCTTTCTCATCGATGTGATGTTGCTTCCCTCTGTCTTTTCTACAAGTACTTTCATGGCTACTACTCAGATGGGCTTCAATCCCAGGTGCTCTAACCACATGCATTTACTCGTGCTACTAGATTGGCATAAAGGTCCTACCCTTTTACTGTCAAAATGCTTAAATGTAACCGCCACTTCTAGTGTAACAGTTTTTTTTTCTCGCACTTTCCGTTTGTGGAACTCCTGTTTACTTGCTTTTCTGAGAGCTAAAATCTCCAAAAGTTTGAAAGCAATGTCAATTTCCATCTTCTATCTCCTTGACTCCCATCCTTATTTTATCCTTTATTTGACATCCTCTGTACCTTGTTTTTTCTCTCACTCTAACCCCCTGCACACCAGTGGCAGTCCTGCTTTGCCTGGGGTAAAATGATTATAACAAAAAAAAAAAAAAACAATTGGGAAATTTAAGAATTAAATCAAAACAGAGAAAAAATAAAACAATATTGTCTCCAGTAGAAAGACAGCAGTAGTCTTGGTTACAAATATTATAAGATAGAAATGATAATTTTACCAGCAAGTCTGTGCTAGTATGAAGACTGATCATTGGGAGTCAGGGTCAGTTCTTTAAACATTCATTCCTAGGTCAAAATTGGACATTCTCACACTTTATTTTTTATTATGACATATATTTTCACCAATTGCCATATGGCTGGCTTGTAGTAATTTTTATATTTACTGTTTACTAAAAAGGGGCTTCTGTAACCCAAGTCACTTAGCATATACTAATTAGCATTGGGTTCCTATACTTGTGGGTCCCCCAGGCAAGTGCCTGTTGGATCCATATGTTATGACAGTTCTAATTGTGCCCTCAGGCCTTGTTTTAGTGTGTGTTGATCTAGTTAACCATCAGGATATTTTTTTTTCTTTTTTTAAATATTTGTATTTGGTTATATAGTCTAACTGAATTTCATCACTGTTATTAAATATCCCCGTATTGTAATAATATATCTGCCAAGAAAGTTGTAATTGAAGAACCTGGATATAAATTTACTGTCAATGATCTAGCGATTAAAGCACTTTTTATGCATTATCATCTTCGTAAATCACTTTCTCTTTTAATTAGAGTAGTATTTTTAAAATCAAAATTATGGTCAGACACAGAAGGATTTCTTTTACAAAACAACACTAAATGCACAAGTGTGTTAGGACATTTCGAAGTTGTCTCCCGTAGATGCTCACATGACAGTTAAGGGCTGTTGATACCATACAAAAAGCCCTTAAGTGTCATGTGAGCATCTATGGGGGATAACTCCGAAGTGTCCTAACAAATGTGTCTTTTACCTTTCTTAGCAGATCTTATTATATTTTTTTCTATTATATTCAAATGTGATGAAAATATGAACAAAAAGAAATTAAATTGGCTAGACTATATACCCAAAACATATATTTTAAAAAATAAATAAAATATGCTTTTCTGAAACTTTATTTGAGGAATATTAGCTGATTTAAAGTTTGATTAATCTGATTTTGGATGTGCGTTGTGGTGCATTGGATATCGGCTCGGAACGAGAAATCGGGGAGCTGAGTTCAAATTCCAGTTGCATTCACTTACGCACAAATACCTTTGGGAAAGGTATTAATCCTACTATTCCTTCCAGTTATGGGTTAAATAGCAAGACAGATTGGGTTCTATAGCCTTGCACCGGCAACCAGTCTACCGCAGAAAGCCATGGCAACCTACTGCGGGATAATCAGTCAGTCATGTCTCTTTCGAGACGTGATCACCCAAGTGTGTATCACGTATGGCACTTAACTGACTGAATCTGATTTTAAGCAACTATTACTTAGTTTAAAATATCACAGAAATGCATTTTTTAACATGGAGGTAGATGTTAATTTAAGGTGTTGACAGCGTGACAGATTGATTGACAGCCAAAAATTAATCTCATTTTTTTTTCTATAGAAAAAATTACTTGAGGAATAGAACATTAGCACATTTTTATGTAATTTTTAACTTGTCAGTCATCTTAAAATTTTAAGAAAATATTCTTAATCTAATATTTTATTGAATTTTAGGGAATTTGGCTTTAAATTTACTTTAGTTATCAATCTTATTTTTTGATATTGTTATGTATGGGCATCTGAATTTACAAAAATCAGCACATTTATGCACACACAAAAAATTTAAATGCTTTTTAAAATATTGGATGTTTAAGCTTTTCAATTCATGATTAGTAAATATAGTTTTTATTTAATAATATTGCCTAACTGGTACAAATAAATACAAAAATTTACTATATTTAAAACTTTATAAATTATGCTAATTAAAGTTAAAAAAACTGAAAACAATTCTTGTAAAAATTCATTTTCTTAAGACAATATTGTCCTTAAAGTATATTACCCATAAAAGCATTTAAAAGCTTCTCTAATTAAATAATGTTTTAATTTAGGTACCTCCATCATTTTTGATACCTGCATTTTTAATGAATTTAAAAAAATAAAAACCTTTCTTGAAGTTTTCAATTTAGCTTTAATTGAAAGCTAAAAGATTTAATTTACTAATTCCAGTAGGCAAAATTACTCTGGTGTATTTCAAACTGAAATTATATCAATTAGAATGTGAAATTTTCAGATTTAAAAAAAATCTACTTTTTTGGCCATTTTTGATCTATTGACACATTATTTTCGTAAAATTAGCAAATTTAAAGTTACCATAATCTGATTTGAAACAAGTATTACTTGCCTGAATGTAGTATAAAAGTGTTTCTTAATCATGTTAGCCTTGTTATCAGTGTTACCTGAGGTTATGAATGATTTGACTGACATCTGGAACCTGTCAACAAGTTAAGCACAGTGAACCAGAAATTACAAATGTATCTATTTTAGCTTAAGTGAACGTTTCATTTTTTGGTTTTTAACTACATAGTAAAATTAAAATTTTAACATATTAAATTATCTAATATTTTATAGAATTTTAGTTAGGTTAGTTTTATAGATTTACATTTGAAGATACTTTCTGAAAAATAAAAATTAAAATAATTTAAAACTTTCTTCTAAATTAATTTTACAATTTAATAACGGAGAATGAAATTTTGTAATATGACAGAGGTAACTCAATAATTTATGATATGTTATGGTATTTATTTACTTTTATTTTTAAGAAAAGTTCATATTTTTCTTTGTTAGGTACCTTCACAAATTTGTGAATTTTGTATTTAATTTTTTTTACAAAACGAGGAAACTAAGAATTAAAAATATAAAAATTGCTTTAAATTTTGAAGGGATGATTTGCAAAGCCCGTTGAATGCTGAAACATACACAGTAAACACGGAAGTGAAGTGAAAGAATTGTACCCCGCCAAAAAAGTTTATATAGGCTCTTTTTTTTCTTTTTCTTTTAAACATGTTACCGTTTAATGGTATTGATCTTAGGTAGTTCTATATTTAAAAAAAGGAGGAAATCTTAAGTAAAAAGAATAAATTTTAAAATTATTTAAAAAATTTTAATGATACAGGACTTGTATTAAGCTTTACATTTTTTGGATTTTTAAATATAGTCTTTACTAAATAAATTAATAACCAAAGACACCAAGTGACTGGAAGAAATTTAAAAGATGTTTGAAACTTTATAAATCATCACAATTTGCAAAGAAAAAAATTCTAAAAATTCATTATTCATTGAAAAAAGATTTTCCTTCAGAATATAATATTCTTAATATATATTATTTATAAAATCAATTAAAAGTTTATCTAAATTGAAAATGGTGTAGTCTTAATGCATTTTTTATTTTACTATTTGGAGCAGATTTTCAAAAATGTAGCTCTATAGAAAAAAAAAAGAAAGAAAATTACATGATTTACATTCTCCAAAGATTCCGGCATTTAAGTAATAAAAAAAATAGAAGCAGTACTCAATTTCTAGTAATTTCATGAAATTAATTTGGGGTGGAGGTAACAGATGTATGTGTGTGTGTGTGTGTGTGTGTATATATATATATATATATATAGCATAATGATAATCCATGTATACTTTCTTAATATTTATAGAAAAAACTACTAAAAAGTTGCAAGTTAAAAATGTTTTTTTTTTAAGTATTTATTTATTTTTATTATATATATATATATATATATATATATATATATATATATATATTTGATATTTTAGACTGGCCTTGGATGCTTCTAGTTTAAAATCATTTGTTTCTGTTGAAAGACCGAGGCCAGTCTGAAATATCAAATATATATATATATGTATATATATATATATATATATAATAATAATAAAAATAAATAAATAAATACTTAAAAAAACATTTTTAACTTACAACTTTTTAGTAGATTTTTCTATATTTACCAATATTCTCTAAAAAAATAATTGCATAAATAACTGCATTCATCTGTGAATAAGTCCTGAAAGTTTAATTTAACAATTAGTTTAAAATGACAATTAGTTGACTTTTACAAGAATTTCCAAATTAATATGTCTTTCAATGCCAAAAAACGCCATGTGTGATATTACGTTTGCCACTGACAAAAAAAAAAAATTTTAAGCGAAATTTCGAGCATGTTAAAGGATTAAAAAATAATCTGATCTTTCCTCTTTTTGATGATAAAACTTAGGTTTTATTCAGTTAAGTTTGAGTCCTTTTAACATCATGCTATGCTGTTTTTTCGGCAGTTACGTGGGGTCATCTATTTTAATTTGATTGTATTTTTTATTTTACGAACTCGAGAAAATTTTTGGTAACTGTTATACAATATGAAATGGATGAATTTAGTCCGATTAAGTTTCAAATCAGTGAAACACGTCCCATAATTATACAAATTAGTAACCTAAAAAAAAACAAACAATAACACAAGGGAAGTAACTCCAAGTTTATTAATTATTAATTAAGGAATTGTTTCCCTTTATCTGTCCTCCATCGGCTGTAGATAAAAAATACATATTTTTCTGCCTCAAGTTCAAGCATAATCCCTTGACAACATAAACTGTAAGATCTTGGAGGCTTGGTGGAGTAATGGATCGTGGCTTGGATTGAAGAATCAGAGAGCAAGATTGAATTCCATTCTATTACATTAATTTACTGGCAAATACCCTTGTGGGGAGGAAAAGTATAAATCTATTTTTTCTTTTTTCATCTATGATAAATAACAGGACAGACCTAGTCCTTTAGTCTTAGTCAATCAGGAGAGGGGTTCCTCCAAGAAATGAGAAGGCTCTGGATGTAATGAACTTCATCTCTGTTATGTTTATCTTGGTTGTTATAATCACAATGTTTTATACAAGCATCTGATTAAGGTCATAATGGCTGTAATATTTTGACCACAACAACAAAGATAAAGACAAAGACAGACACCAGTGTAAATAAATCAATATATACTTTTATTTTTATTTAATACATTTAATTTCTGATTGGGTTACTTCAGCAAAAAATTCTATTTTATAATTTTTTTTGTTGTCAGAGTATTGTCTGAAATTTTCCGAGTGTTTGCTCCTGAAGCCATTGTATGCCAGTGTGGAGCTGATGGTATTGCTGGTGACCCCATGAATTCTTTTAATCTTACACCTCGAGGTTTGGCTGCCTGTGTACGTTACTTAAACATCTTTAACCGTCCTTTATTACTTCTTGGTGGAGGTAAGTCTAAATTTCTTTTTTTAATTTACTTATTGAATGGTATGCATATGTTTAGTATCTTTATCTCTAATAATTAAAAAGATATTTGATAAAGTATGACACACACTTCTTGCCTCGTCTGTAGCAAAGGTCGAAAAGTTGTCTCGAGTGTTTTCAAATTTATTGGTGCTTGAAGAATTAGCAGATTTGATAAAATGCTTGTTCAATTTTAAATATTTGCTACTTGGAAAGTTGAAAATTCAATATAAGTATTTCAATGGCAATATTTTGTTATGTCTCATTAAAACTTAATTTTATTTTGTTTAATTTATTTTCTGCATATGGACAGGAAATGAATTCAGCAGCCCCCACGTCTATTGAACAGGTGAAAAGGCTCATCCCTTGTTTCCTGTTTAGGATGCGGTTTCTGGTTTTCTCTTTTCCAATCTTTTCACTCTCTTTTATTTATTTATTTTTTTCAATTGGAGTAGATAGACTAAACTATCGCCCGGTTCACACTCCACCCACATCTATTGAACAGGTGAAGAGGCTCATCCCTTGTTTCCTGTTTAGGATGCGGTTTCTGGTTTTCTCTTTTCCAATCTTTTCACTCTCTTTTATTTATTTATTTTTTTCAATTGGAGTAGATAGACTAAACTATCGCCCGGTTCACACTCCACCCACATCTATTGAACAGGTGAAGAGGCCCATCCCTTGTTTCCTGTTTAGGATGTGGTTTCCGGCTTTCTCTTTTTCCAATCTTTTTACTCTTACATAGCCCCCTGCGCATCGGTGGCATTATTGCCTTGCTTGGGGTGATATGATTAAAAAAAAAAAAAAAAAAAAAAAAGATATGCAAATGACACAATGTCGATAGCAGATACAGAAAGGGAAATAGAGAAACTCCTACATAAGGTAGCAAGGGAAAGTGAGAAGAAAGAACTAAACATAAACTAGAAGAAAACTGAATGCATGTTTATCAGCAAAAGGCCAAAAAGCCAACTACAAGTCAGTCAGTTAAGTGCCGTACATGATACATGCTTTGGGTAATCATCTCTTGAAAGAGACATTACTGACTGGGCAAAAGATTATCCCGCAGTAGGTTGCCATTGCTTTCTGTGGAAAACTGGTTGCCGACCAAGGCTCTAAAATCCAATCTGTCCTGTTGTTTAACCCATAACTGGAGGGAAGAGATGAATTAATACCTTTCCCAAGGGTATTTGTGCATAAGTGAATGCAAGGAATTCAACTGGAATTTGAATGTGGCACCCCGATTTGTTGAAGTCAACGATCCTAAAATCATGTAGGTGCAGAAATTTAAATACCTGGAAAGTGTTCTGATAGAGGATGGAAAGTGCAACAATGAGACCCTAAGGCCTATTGGCATGGCCAAGGATGCATTTCAAAAGCTAAGCATAGTATTGAGAAACATGAAAATTTTGTTGGAAACAAAGAAAAGAGTGCTTGACCGTTATGTGATATCTGTCCTCCTATATGCCAGCAAATGCTGGACAATCTCCTCAAAATGAAGGAGAGACTTGAAGCAACAGAAATTTGGTTCTACAGAAGGATGCTGAGGATACCATGGATTGAATAGGTGACCAACAACATGGTTTTGGAGAGGATAGAAGTTTTTTTTTTTTTTTTGTAATCATCTCACCCCAAGCCACTATTGCGCATAGGGCTACATAGGGGAAGGTAAAGAGGAGGAGTGGTTAGACATAGGGAATGTCAGGAGGAAAGTGACAGATGAGTAAAGATACTGAGGATGAGGGTTGGGCAGATGGGAAGAGTGTTTGATAGAATGGGAGCAGGTTAGTGTGTTAGGAGGTGTCTATTGACCTTACATTTAAACTCCTGGAGATTGTAGCCGTCGGGGAAGCAATCGTGTGGAAGGGAATTCCACAGTCGGGAAGTGCGAGGAAAGAAACTGTTGGAGTAGAAGTTGCGGTTGCATTTTATCGGTTTCACTGTAAAAGGGTGGGATCTAGTTGCTAATCTAGTATCTCGTGCAAATTCGTATTTAGGGGGCACCAGTGATCTAAGTTCATTGGAGCAGAAGCCGTGAAAGTATTTATAGAAGAGACACAGGGAAGCCACGTCGCACTGGTGGGAGAGAGACTGCAGGCGGTCTGCCAAGTCAGTATCTATCACATTACAGACCCTCCTCTGAACCTTATCGAGAAGCCTGAGGAGAATAGCAGGGACACCCGACCAGATATGGCAGCAGTATTCAATGCACGGGCGGATGGTAGATTTATATATGTGCAGGATAGATTTAGACGGAAAAAACTTCCGGGCCCTACACAGAGAACTGACTTTCATAGCAGCGGATTTAGCAATGGATTCGATATAGTCATTCCATTTGAGGTCCGCTGAAAGTGTGAGACCAAGGAGGCGTATTGTTTTACTCTCTGGGAGGCAAGCCTGGTCCATGCTAATGGGAGGTAGGTGAGATTGTCGATGATGGTTAATTGAGAGTAGCTTCGTTTTAGAAACATTAAAATTTACTAGCCATTTCTTACCCCAGTCCAATATGGATTGGAGGTCTTTTTCAATCTCGGCTGCGAGGTTAGCTTCACTGAGCTAAATCATTTCGAGTTGAATTTAATTTAACTAGATTAAAATATTAAATTAATAATCTTTCTGTAAGACTCGACTATATTCTGTAAAAAATGGTTTAATTTCTATTTTTGTCTTCAGAAATTTAATTAAATCAACTTTTCAGTGTTAGCTGCTTGTGGTAAGTCAACCGGGATTCAGTCCATTTTTCTGTAATTTTGAATAATATATTCAATTAAATATTAAATTTTAATTAAATTTTATTTAATTTAAAAATGCAATTTAAGAAAAGTTGCGAATTTTTAGAAATTTTAAAGAAGTGAAAAAGAAGTTTAAATTTTAATTAATTTTAATTATTTAATTAAATAAAATTAAATAAAAATTTTAAAGAAGTGAAAAAGAAGCTTATACTTAACATCAGGAAGAGACAGCTGAAGTTTCTGCAACATGTCATGAGAAAGGAGGGATTGGAGAATCTGATATTCACAGGATGGATAGAGGGTGAGACAGGAAAGTAACATGAGGCATACTTAATCGGCTTGAGCAAGTGGGTGGCAGAGTGGAGTTTTGGGAGAAATACTAAGAGAAAAATGTGTTAAGAGTGACGAAAGATAGGATTAGTGGAGGTCCATGATCGCCTGCATCTTGAAAGGACATGGCACATAAAAAAAGAAATAGAAGTTTTGAAATCTATATAACTGCTTTGTAATAAGCTTGTCATACTTTTCTGATTGTATCTATTTCAACCAAAGTCTTAACATTTTTTCAAAAAGTATTAAAATTTAAAAAAAGAATTCTTTTGCTGAATTTTTCTTACTTAATTTCCATAAGTTAAACAAAACAATCCAGTTTAAACCAAAGAGGTTTTCTGAACTAGGGAGCACATCCACTTTTGATTTGTGAATTTTTCCCGTGAACAAAATGTTACATTTTAATTCACCTTTAAATTTCAGTCTTTTTCCTGACACTCCCCTAGTAATTTTGTCTGTGTTAGTCAACCATAGGTAACCAATTTTTTCCATGTTTTCTTGTTTATTACCGAGATGTCACTTCCAGAATCGATTAATAATTTTATGGTTTTATTATTTATTTTTACATTGAGGAATTTTCTTTTTTTGCCCTCCTCAATTTGGTTTTTCAATCAAACTACATTCATCTTTGTTCGCAACTTTTCTTTTCCTTTTCTTTGTTTTGCCCAACAATGAGATTTTCTATGGCCTACACGCCCACAATTAAAGCATTTTTTATCTTTAAAGAAACAATCTTTCTTTATATGCTGTCCTCCACATGAACTGCATATCATTTTCCTTTCTTTATTTTGTCTCCACTTCCCTTGTCTTACAGTTTTTATTTGTGAAATGCTCTTCTCTTCAATTCGAGCATTTGAAACAAAGAAAAGAGTACTGAACTGTTACATGGTATCTGTCCACCTGTATGGCAGTGAATGCTGGATAATCTCCTCCAGGATGAAGAAGAGACTTGAAGTAACAGAAATGTGGTTGTACAGAAGGATGTTGAGGATACCATGGGCCGAACATGATGAGGTTTTGGAGGGAAAGGAAACAAAAAGGAAACTTTTGCTTAAAATCAATAAGAGGAAGTTGAAATTTCTGGGACACATAATGAGAAAGAAGGGCTTTGAAAATTTGATACTCACAGGATGGATAAAGGGACAGGAGAAGCAACACATCACATACTTGATGAGCTTTAGCAAATGGATGGTAGAACAGGTTTTTTGGGAGAAATAAAAAAAAGACAAAACTTATTATTAAGAGCTATAAGGGACAGCAAGATGTGGAGGGCCATGATCGCCTACATCCTGAAAGATCATGATGCATAAAAGAAAAGATAAGAAAAGAAAAGAAAAGAAAAGATATTTTTCTATATTTCATATATATAATTTTTATGATTTATATCAATCATAAAATAAATCCCATATATTTTCACATAAAGTGCAAACTGTAGATAAAAGAAAACCTAAAACTAGGTAAATTTTATCTGATATCTATAATATAAGGCAGCCGAAAATGTAAGCTAGCCTCTGCCATCAGTAGCAGTTAGGCCTATCATCATGAATTTTATGTGTATAAAAACCCTACTGCTGTTATTACAAATCTTATTTTACTTATTTTTTCATTATCAAATCAAATAGGAATAAAATATAAAAGAATGTAATATAACAATCTGGCCCCACCCGAGGAAGTGATGCAAGCGATGGTGTTTCCCGTCGGTGAAGGGGGCGGCGAAGCGACAAGACAGGTGTTTGTAAAATACATCCTGTCGAGGCCGGAGCGGATGTCATTTGACCTTATTTCCGACAGCGGCGGAAATGGCTACAGAGGCAAACAGATCAGGTGTCTCTTAGAATTGCGTGGGCGAGGCAAAACCGGAAGGAAAGTCCCGGTTCTAGAAGACTATATAAAGACCTCGACACACGGATTCGCCAGCAGAGAACGGCCAGTGGAAGCAGAGAAACACCACAGGCAAGACTACACTCCCGTCAACCCATTCTATGTGCCTATCACCCTTCCGTTCTCTATTCCACACGGTTCGTCGTCATTAATAAAAATATAACCTTATATTTTTATATATGCGTGTTTGTTGTTTTGTCATCGTACGGCGATATATAACAAGAAGTATTAACATGAATCTTTATGAAAATAACAATAATGATTTCATTTTTATGACTCACATGAATGAAAACGAAATGTGCACTCATATATACAAAAACAAAAGTTGTTTTCATATGTGTGGAAATAAAAGGGGTGCATTTATATGCCTAAAATGCTAATAATCATTTACTGTTACCTAAATTAGATAGAAATAAAGAAAGTATGAAGCAATTTTCAAATTAGAAGTTATTGAAGCTGCCAAGGAATTGAACAACTGTGGTGCTCTTAGAACATTTGATGTGATGGGGAAGATGGTAAGAGACTAGTGCAAGTTATTTTATGAGAATTACCAAAACGGAACTGTGCAATGAGAAAAAGAATGATTCATTGGCCAGAATTGGAAACTCAATTTGCAAAATGTGTACTGAAACAGAGACAGAATAGCTACACATTAACAAAGACTAAAATCAGAGCATATGTACTAAAATGTGGGAAAGAACAAAGTAAAGATTTTAAAGCAACTGGAGGCTGGTGCAATAGTTTTATAAATAAAAAACATTTTGGAATATGACAAAAGATAAAAATCACTCATAATCTTGCAAGAGTTACAAGTTTTCACCAGTTTATTATTTGGCTGAAACCAAAGCATCTTTCTTTTCATTATTGTGTATTGTAAGTAGGGATGAAACTCTATTCAACTTTGACATATTGGCTAACAAAGTGGCAGATGTTAAAGGATTAAAAATGGTGCTGGTTAAAGGTACGGGGGCATGAAAAGACAAGGTTTATGGTGGTGCTATCTTGCATGGCTGACAGTATGAAATCAAGACTACTGGTGGTTTTTAATTGCAAAAATAAACCTTATTTGAATTTCCCTTCAGGTGTTTTTTTTTCCCATTTTCATATAAAAGTATGTATGGAGGAGGAAGGTGTGTAATTATGGATGAATAATATTTGTAATAGATGGCCAGGCTGCATATGAAGGAAACATGTGATATGTCTCATATGGGATATGTCTCATAGCCATTTAACAGACAAAAATATAACCCGCTTATCACAAATTAATGCTGATATTGTTGTTTGACTTCAGTAGTGCAGCCAGTAGACATCACAATAAACAAACCATCCAAAAATAACAAGTGAGATAAGTGGAACAGTTGGATGATGATGATGCATGGGGAAAAATCTTATACAAAAGGTGGATCTATGTGTGCTGCACCACTCGAAGTTTTGAGTGAATTTGTAATAAAGGCTTGGAAAAATGTAAAAGTAGAAACCATTGTCAACTCATCAGAAAAAGAAAAAAAAGCAATATTTTCAATAAATCAGATGGTACTGAAGAATATATGTTAAATAAATATCTTTTTTTTTTTTTATTTGGAAAAGAAGTACAGGTTTATGATTTGTTCTCTGGTAGGACTAGGTTACCAGTTCCTTCTAAAGTTTTTTTTATTCTCTTTCACTAATTGTAGCTTCTTGGTTGGGGTGAATTGATTAAATCACATGTGTGTGTGTGTGTGTGTGTGTGTGTGTGACAGAGAGAGAGAAAGAGACAATTCAACATTAAAGGAGCCTTCTCATTTTGTAAAGATTTTCTTACTGTGTCCCCAAGATATATATGATCTGAGAAAATGTTCTTTTTCATTGTAGAATTAAAAAAAGAAAATGTCTGTAATACTTTGATAAGAACTGTGTTGTTCTAATTCTTTCCAGTAAGCATTTGACTCATTGTACTATCCTCTACTTTTACAAGAGTCAAATCAAGCCGAAAACAAAGCCCTTCTACCATATATGAGCAAGAGCTGCTCAGTCTTCATTTTCTAATCTCAATAGAGTCCAAAAATGCCTCCAGATCCTTGTATGTAACAAATTATTTTCCACCCTACAACCCCTTTCCCACAGTCAACACATCACAAACCTCTCACTGGAAAGTGCTCAGATGAACCACATTCCTTTTCTATAAGTACTTTTACGGCTTCTGCTCCGATGAACTTAGATCACTGGTGCCCCCTAAATACAAATTTGCATGAGATACTAGATTAGCAACTAGATCCCACCCTTTTACAGTGAAACCGATAAAATGCAACCGCAACTTCTACTCCAACAGTTTCTTTCCTCGCACTTCCTGACTGTGGAATTCCCTTCCACACGATTGCTTCCCCGACGGCTACAATCTCCAGGAGTTTAAATGTAAGGTCAATAGACACCTCCTAACACACTAACCTGCTCCCATTCTATCAAACACTCTTCCCATCTGCCCAACCCTCATCCTCGGTATCCTTACTCATCTGTCACCTTCCTCCTGACATTCCCTATGTCTAACCACTCCTTCTCTTTACCTTCCCCTATGTAGCCCCATGCGCAATAGTGGCAGTGGAATGCCTTGCTTGGGGTGAGATGATTAAAAAAAAAAAGTTCCATCTTCATGACTAAGAGCTGCTATGCATATTGTAGTGAACATATATACATTGTATATTCCATTTGAGCAGCTGCTTCCTGCAAACTGCTGATCTGTGGAACTGACTTCCAAGGGGGTGTTTTCTTGATCACTACAATCTTACCATGTTCAAGACTAGGATCAACCGTTATCTTCCCCATATATTCGCATAACCTATGCCTCTTAGTCAATATAAATCTGAAAATTTTATTGTCATTTATATTCGTGCTTTCTTTGTCAAGTGAATATAAACCCTGCCCACTAACTTTTAACACAATATTCTGCTGTTTTGTACAGGAGGCTACAACTTTCAAAACACGGCAAGGGCATGGACACTTATCACGGCTGCCATTCTTGAAAAAAAATTATCTGAAAATATCCCTGACCACCGGGTAAGTTGTATAGCATAATTTCTTTTGTTTATAAAAAGCAAGAACAGCTTTTATTTTGTTTTCTGTTATATGTTAATGCAGTATTATTATATATATATATATATATATATATATATATATATACCTTTCTATTTGCTTGCCACCCCCTTATGTAAGGTGTGCTCAAAGGAAAAAAAAAGATAATTTTAGTTGTTCCTGTGTTCAGTAGGTAGTTAGCAGGTATGTTTATGATCAGTAATAGCATGCCTGTCCCCTACCAACAAATTCAGCCTGCCTGTTCCCTGTCCACAAATTCTTGTTATAGCAGCAGTGGACTGAGTAAATCTCTAATCCTCTTTTTTTTTTTTTTAAACACCCAGCAAGGATGTGCCTTGAGGTGCAGTGGATATCTACTCTGAATGACAAATCAGGGTGCAGAGTTCAAATTCCAGTTGAATTTGCTGCATTCACTTATGCACAAATACCCTTGGGAAAGGTATTAATCTGTCTCTTCCCCCTCCAGCTATAGGTTAAATAGCAGGACAGATTGGGTTCTATAGCCTTGGCTGGCAATCAGTCTACCATAGAAAGCAATGGCAACCTCTTGCGGATAATCTTCTGCCCAGTCAGTCATGTCTCTCTCGAGACATGATCATCCAAAGTGTGTATCACGTATGGCACTTGACTGAACAGCAAGCCTCATTATAGGGTGTATTGGAACTGTATATTTGTGGTGCAGTGGATATCAGCTTGGAACAGGAAATCGGAAAGCCCAGTTCGAATTCCAGTTGAATTTGTTGCATTCACTTATGCGCAAATACCCTCGGGAAAGGTATTAATCCATCTCTTCCCCCTCCAGCTATAGGTTAAATAGCAGAACAGATTGAGTTTTATAGCCTTGGTTGGCAACCAGTCTACATCAGGAAGTAATATCTAAGAAAGGGGAGGTTGTTTTTTTTTTGTTTAGCGGCACATCAACCTCTTTGGATTATTTAATGCTGAAATCTAAATATTTTCTGTGCAATTTCATTTTATTTTAATTTTCTTTTTTGAGATACTAGTTTTACTAATTAACCCTTATCTGGGAAGAGAAAAGGTGGACACCCATCTAGGTACTGACCAGGCTTGATGTTGTTTAACTAGTGACTGTATGGGAACTGGTGTTTTAACATGATGTTGCAATAACCCTGGAAGATTGAGGAAATGATAATTCCCTCTGATGTTTAACCTCTGATTTATTGAAATGGTATGAAATTTTAAATCTACATGAAATCTAATTGCATTAAAATCAGCAGTGAGAGGCTTGGCACCCTTGTCTGTTTAAAGTGGCTCAACTCTGGGGCCGTATTTAAGATCTGCCAATTTCTTCTTTGCTTTGTCAGTTTTTGTATCTCTTCTTGGCCTTCTGGTCTGAATGAAAGCATAGTGTGTGTTCTTTCCCCAACTGAGATGGAAGAAGATACCCATTTTTGGGATTCCAATTCTGTGGTAGCACCTTCCTCAATGTAATAAGATAGGTGGTGTTGGTGTAATATTTATGCCAGCATGATAAGGGTCACCAAGATTGGGTAAGTTTTGTTTTTAAGTGCATATGCACATGTATATGACTCCACAATCTTAAAAACGACCTTGTATCACCTCTTACCCAAGTGAAAAAAACCAAGTAAATACCTTTTGTATCAGGTGCCTTGTCAAGTCTTTCTTGTCACTTTGAACATAAAGTTACTGTTGCTATTCACTTATTTTGGATTTGGTGCAATGTATATCCACTCTGAATGAGAAATTGGAGAGCCGAGTTCAAATTCCAGTCGAATTCATTGCTTTAACTTATGTGCAAATACCCTTGGGAAAGGTATGAATCTGTCTCTTCTTCCTCCAGTTATGGGCTGAATAGCAGGACAGATTGGGTTTTGTAGCCTTGGTTGGAAACCTGCTGTGGGAAAATCTTTTGTTTTGTCAATCATATTTTATAAGAGACATGATCACCCAAATGTGTATCACATATGGCACTTAATTAACTTACTGATCTACTCTAACATGAAATGACCTAGATCAAAATAATTAGTTATAGTAATAAAAATTAGCAAAGATATGAAATTTCTACTGTTCCTGCTCTACATGATTAAAGGAAACAGATGTCATAAAAACTCATGTAAAAATGCTGAGGTATTAAAACATTTTTGGTATGTATTTTATATAAAAGACCTGATGCAAATAGCTCGATAAAGTGTTTGATGTTTGAATTAGCAGTGAAAAGATGAATTTGCATGTGCATCCAACTTCAAGGTTACTGTTGCATAAGACTTCACTGGGGAAAAAAAAATCTAAAAATTCAGTGATATTTCTGCAGGTTTCCTGCTTATATTAAATGAAGCTTATTTTAAAGATGAAAGAGGATAACAGAATAAGAAAACTGAGGAGAGCAAGCCAGTCTGTGACTTTTTCTTTCATCTCCACTTCATTCTCCCTTTCCTCTCATCTATTTTTCTTTTTCTTTTTTCTCTATCTCTCATACGTACCCCCCCCCCCCCCACTTTTCCTCCTTCACACTTTCTTTCTTCCTCTCCTTTCTTGCTTTTCTTTTCTTGATTTTGTTAACATGTGGAAATGAACAGAAATGCAGCTGGTGGTTATTCAAATTGTGATTGTGAAGGTTTTCTGTGGTTCACAAGTTCATTGAGTGCATTGTTAAATTTTAAATCCCTTCTATGTTCATATGTTCTTTTCTTGAAATTTGGGATGTTTTGCTGATGTATTTGATAGTTTATTTTTGGTGGAGTTGTACAATATGCACTGTGACCAGAAATAATTATTTTTCCAAATTCTGTTTTCCATATTATTACCAGTTAAGCTCTCCAGATCATGAATATCCAAAATATTTTTATTTAATTTTATAAACGTCAATAGAGGTTCAGTTTGTGCTTTAAATTCATTGTAAATTAATCCAGTTATGGAAGCCTAAACAAAATATGCCACATGTCTTCTTAAAGTTAAAAAAAGATAATCTGGAGTGCTTTTTTGTATATTACAATCAATTAACGCTCCAGATTTCACAAAAAGAAATCGGATGGAATGAGCATTTTTATTTTAATTTTCATAAGAGGATCAATTTACAATGATTTTGAAATAGCAAACTAAAACTTATTAAATTAAACTTCAAATTAAAGAAAATAATGTGAGTACTTTTTTATGTAACTTTTAAGTACTCAGTAATCTTAAAAATTTAGGAAAATATTTTCTATAATCTAATGTTTTACTGAATTTTATAAATTTTGTTTTTAAATTTACTATTGTTATTGTTCATATTTTCTGATGTCATGTATAGTTGCCTATACTTATAAAAATCAGCACATTTACACTCATACAAAAAGCTAAAATTTGTTTTAAAAGAATTGATGTTCAATGATTTGTATTCAGCTTTTCAATTTATGTTTAGTAAATATAATTTTCTCTTAGAAATAGTATCATCTAAAAGGCTAAAATTAATACAAAATTTTAAAAATTTAAAACTTAATAAATTTTTTAATTAAAATGAAAAAAAAAACATTCTTGTAAAAATTTATTACTCATTGAAAAAATTGTTTTTTTTTCATGACTATACTGTCCTTAATATTTCTTATTTATAAAAGCATTTAAAAGCTTTTTTAATTAAATAATGTTGTAGTCTTATTACATTTTTTATTTTATAATTAAGAGCAGATTTTTGTTAAATGTGTTTTTGTTTGAAAAAAAAAACAAATTGATGATTTAAATTCTCCAAGGTGTCCTGCTTTTAATTGATATAAATTTGAAGAGGCGAGAATTTTAATTTCTTAAAATTTCATAAAATTAAGTAAGTGTGAGTAACAGATGAAAAAAAAAAATTTATCAAGTTTTTCTAAGGGAAAAAATGTTAAAAATAATTTAATTCATTTGTAAATAAGTCCTGAAAATTTAAATGAAATCTATTATTTGATTTTTACAAGAATTTCTAAATTACTGTTTTTACTACAAAAGGCACTAAAATTTCTTGTACTCATCTTTGCTGCCACTTTTAATGCAACAAAAACAAGATTTTTAACCAAAATTTTAAACATGCTAGAAAGGATTAAAAAATTTAATAAAATAATCAAAAAATGATCTTTTCTCTTAATGATAATAATAAAATAAATATTTTGATCATAAAACTTTGTTTTTATCAAGTTTGTAGCCATTTTTCATCATGGTATGCACTTTTTTAGAAAATTTTTACTGATCTATAGTAATATGAAAAAAAGTGCTTATTCTTGGTTGTGGTACATTGGATATCGGGTCGGAATGAGAAATCGGGGAGCCGAGTTCGAATTCCAGCTGAATTCATTGCATTCACTTACGCGCAAATATCCTGGGGAAAGGTATTAATCCGTATATTCCTTCCAGTTATGGGTTAAATAACAGGACAGATTGGGTTCTATAGCCTTGGTCGGCAACCAGTCTACTGCAGAAAGCAATGGCAACCTACTGCGGGATAATCTTCTTCTGCTCAGATAGTCATGTCTCTTTCGAGACATGATCGCCCAAGCGTGTATCACGTATGGCACTTAACTGACTGACTTGGTTGTGGTGCCTATTGTAAAATTCCACTTTACATTCTATTTACTTGACTCTGATGTGAAGTTGTCTCTGTTTTACATTGATGACATTTTTGTTTTTGAAATTTGTGATAATTTTCATAGTGAGTTTAGCAAAATTTTTTTCATGTTCATCAGTTATGAAATTTTCTAGGTAATATGTACCTAATTTTTCTGTTGACATTTACAGTTTCTTTTTTTTAATTTTTTTGGACTGCATATGCTTTTCTTTTGACATTGTGTGTGAAATAATTAGAAGAGTGGAACATTTTAAAAATATTTTTAATGCATACTTTCTTCATTAAATTGATATTAAAGGTTTAAAAATTAATGAGTTCTTTTGTTTAAGGTCTACCGTATAGACTATAAACAACAATGCCTTCCCCTATATTAGTAAAATATTCCAAAAGAATATATGAACATAGAAGGAACTTAAAATTCATCAACACATTCAATGCACTTTGATGCTACTGTAATCTTTGTGATTACATTATATAATATATGGTGCAGTCAAACAAATTAACATTGGATGGTGACTGTCAGTTTCACACCTCAATGTGCTCTTCAGAACAACTGTAAACTCCTATGTCCACACTGTCTATATTTATAAACTCTCTATCTCTGATACTGAGCACTTTTCTCCTATAAATATTGTTGCAATACAACATGAGTCCTGTAAACCCATTATGGTCATGGGGGACAACATGTACTGCAGCCATAGCAGTAGTTGTGTGCTTAGGATAAGATAACCTAATGGTGCTCATTTCTCTTCAGGCTGGTTTTTCATTTTCGTGTTTTCCTTCTCCTAGACTAGTTACCACCTTAAGGCAAGAGAGATCTATTAACCCTGCTGTTTAACAGTAATTGGGGGTGAAAGAGATGGATTTATGCCTTTGCCAAGGGTATTTGTGCGAAAGTGAGCATAATGAACTCGGCTAGAATTTGAACTTGGCTTGCCGATTTCTCTTTCTTTCTCAGTCATTAACAATTACACTGCCCACATGTCTTATAAATCAGAACTCAAAATTAACATTGTTCTGTTGATGATAGAATATTAGTTTGAGAGGGTTGGAGAGGGTTTTTTAAAAAATTATTTTGAGTTTTTTTTTTTTTTTTTGCTGATGTCAGGTCAATACAAAATTTTTCATAAAAAATTCTATAATATTTTTAAAAAAAATATTTATCACTAATTGTGGTGGGCTTTTAATAAATGGAACATACACAAATAGACAAAACTGAAGTGCTTCTTTTTAAACTGGTAAATGAAACTGAAATGAAGTTTGAACTTAAATTTAGATATTTGCATTATTTATCTCTAAATGTAAAAGCTATTAGGATCATATTAGAATTAATTTTACTTCATTAAACAAAGCAAGAAAATTATGTTTCTTTAAATTTCTAATTATAAGACAGAGTGACGCATTAACAAATAACAATTATGTGTTGCTTTCTGATAATCTTAAACAAAATTGAGAATTCAAGAGAGAATATAAAAAATGGCAAACATAGAATATTAGGTCATGATGCAATTGTTAATGAAAATCTTTGGATAAAACCTTTAAAACCTTTTTTGACTGAGCATATTTGGAATGTACTGATATTCAATATATAGAAAATGAATGCATAGCACACAATTTTATGCTACAAAGTTACTCTCAGCATGAAAAATAATTAGAATATATCTGTGTAAAATTATTCAAAATGATTTAAATAAATGATTTTTTAACTAATTTGTTTTTCTATATCTGTCTATATTTCTGAGATGAAGTATTGTAACTATTTACACTATTTACATTGTTCGGACTGTTGTCCTCATCTTTATTGTCATATTCACTCCTTCAACATCTGTCTATATTTCTGAGATGCGGTAACTGTTTACGCTATTCAGACTGTTGTCTTTATCTTCATTGCTATGCTCATTATGCTCCAACCTTCTTCAGGTGATATTTTTTTAAATTCCGAACCAAATCTTTTATTTAGTCTGGGGGTGGAGTGGGGTAAATTGTTCTAATTCCACATGCCACGCCTTTGGGTAGCTTAGTTTTAGTTAATTCCACTTGATAACTCAACTCTCTGAGTTTTTGTTCCCTTTACTGTGGACGGGTAATTGAACTCACAACTCTTTGTGTCAAGTCACTTTTGGATCAATCAAAAATGCTTTTATCCATTGGGCCATCTGACTGACCCTACAATTTTAGGTGCAAGTTCCTATCATTGTTAGATGATCTAATGATCAGTCCATTGAACATTTATTGATTTAATGAATATATATATATTTTTTCCATTTGTAAATGAGTTATTATGCGACCTAGGTTTCTACCATGAATGGTGTCTTCAGGCAATTTGCAATAACTAAATAAATAATAATGTTATTGTAAATGTTATTTGCAATAACTAAATAAATAAAAATGTTTTTGCAAATCGCCCGAAGACACCACTCATGATAGAAACCTATGTCGCGTAATAACTTGTTTACAAATGAAAAATATTCAAAAGTTCTTCAATATAATTGTATTGAACACTTTTTAATACAAATATGCACTAGTCTAACCTTATTATGACCAGAAACTAAGTAATTAAACAATATATATATATATATATAGTCATCCGCATACAGATCTGTTTCGCTGTATCACAGCTCAATAGTACGGTTAGACATCCGATTGCTTTTACCTAGGATTGAAACCCGACTGAATTGATGTCAGTCGGTGATTCTACCTCTGAGCTATGGGTGCTCAGTAGAAGGAGGCAAATTTTAGCGTGTGATATACCATGTATACACATGCCAATAGCTGATAGTGTTCTAACTCATTACTGAATGAATGATGCATAGACGATAGGGTAGCTACTGTTTTTTTTAAAGTCTATCATTCTTCCAGAATGCTCAATCAGGGTGTGATAGTCATCCACAGTCAGATCTTTCGGTGTATCACAGCACATCAGTATGGTTAGTCATTTGGTTGCTTTTACCCAGGATTGAAACCCGACCGAATTAGCATCAGTTGGCAATTCTACCTCTGAGCTATGGCATATACAGTGTGTGTGTATATATATATATATATATATATATATATATAAAAATTGATGTAATTATATTTGATCCAACATTTTTCTTACATCAACCGTTATTATAGTGTATATTCGTGTTTGAAATAAATGTTTCATTTTTATTCATATTATTTTTAAATGGTGTGTATTATTTCTAGGCCTGTGTATTTGAGAAAATAAAAATGGCAGGGATTGAACCTGCATATCTCTTGTAGAAGAAACCACTGTTTGATCTGGCTTTTTTTACCTCTTGACTACAGAGAACATCACAGTACAGCAAAGTTCTATTCTACTACAAAGGGGTAAGAAGGTTCAATCCCTGCTAGAGAGTGCTTTTTTTTTCGTATTATAATTGAAAGATGTCAGAAATGAGCTGTAACGTTGACAGATGTTATTATCATTCATTTCTCAATGTACCCTAGTACTTTCAATCTCTTTCTGAGATCATCTTCAGGAGTGTGAGTTATGGTAACAAAAAATAACTGCAAAACGGTGTTGCTAAAAGTTACTGTAAATTTTTTTCTGCTTCAAATATAGCGGTTGACAAATTGCTAATGTTCATTAGAATGGGAAAATTATCCAAAATAGAATTTTTTTTTTATATGTTGAAATGTCATGGTCATGCACGTGTTAAAGCATGAAAAAAAAAACTGTTCTTTTCACAAACATTTTTGAACATTACTACAGTATTCATAGCTGATTCTATTAATTGACGGCTTAAGTGTTTTAATGAATATTGCCTCCAGAATCTCGAGAAAGATTATTTGTGAGTATGAATGGCTTTTTTTAAAAATAAGCAGACACAATGTTTGCAATTTATTTAAATTGACATGTCTAAAAGAAAATTTGCTGCCAAAATACACAAATATTTATATATATCTATATAATCACACATTCAACATTCAGTACGAGTGCTAATAAGATACTGCTCAATGTATAATAGAGCTAAAATTTATATTCATCATATTTATACATTTTTTGCCTCACTGATAGCACATCTCTGAGTTTTATGTAAGATGTAATCATTACGTGTTAACTGAAAACTGAACCTTGCAAAATTATATTTAAACCATAGTCATTTTTTTATGTAGGGGTCTGGTGAATAATATATAAAAACACGCATTTACATACCTCCAAATACAAACATACGCATCTAATATGTAGTTTCAAATGTTTACTTAATATTGTGTATATAGCACACTAAAATCTGCCTTTGTCCACCAGGCGTCCTTAGCTTAGAGTTAGAATCACCATGTCAAATAGGTCAGGTTTCAATCCTGGCTGGAAGCAATTGGATGTCTAACCGTACTGATGAGCTGTGATACAGTGAAACAGGACTGTCTGCAAACTGCAAATGACTATATATATATATATATATATATAAATATGTCGGTTGATAAAACCATTTCGTTAATCTTTAGGATTTTCTGTAACTTTGTATGTTTACATATATATATATATGTATATATATATAACACTGCATACAGATATTATGTTGATTCTAGTGCAAAATGCTGTCATTTTTCGTAAGTACCACTTTGTCTGATAATGAAAACTATGTTCATAATGTTTGATACTTTTTAACACAGCCTTTTTATATTTAGTTTTATAACCACTTCTACTTACAGTACTACATTACTTATGGCCCAGACTATGAATTGAATGTGACTCCTGGAAACAGAAAAGATCTTAATTCCTATAAAGAGATGAGAGTCATGTATGAAAAAGTTGTTGGTTTGTATTTACTCTTTGTTTCTGTCATTTGTGGAGGGAAATTTAGTCAAATTCTCTGTTTGTTAACATCATACATAAATTAGTTCTCCATCTATCACAATTCATGTTTCTATATCTATTAATATTAACCCTCTAGGGCCATTCGTATCATATTTGATACGGTATTTCCCTATAAGGAAACATTTGGTATTTCCCTATAAGGAAACATTTGGTATTCATTGACTGAGCAGTCAGTACTGCTTTCATTTGAAATTTATAAAATATTTCTCTTAATAAATTTTTCAGGAAAATATTTCTTTCAAGGCTTGTTTTCATACTGTATCAAATATGATACGAATGGCCCTAGAGGGTTAACAGGAATACCCAACGTTGTGGGGGGAGGAACTGACTTCAAAGATAACAATATTAGATAGAAAGAATATACTTTTTAAGTAAATTTAATCTTATACAATATAGTCAGTAATTTATTTTTTGACAATTACACTTAACCATGGCTAAATTACTCTACATATTCATATGCACAAAACGAATGATTTAGTACTTTTAACTGACAAGGCTTCTGGGTGCATAACATTAGTTCTTCTTCCGCTGGATGTTGGGAAATAGAAGGTGATTATCTCTCATTGGTAGAGATAAGTCACATGGCAGCTGCTTAGTGATGCCACTTCACACAGTGACAAATGTGGCCATTCATTCAGTCAGTAAGGTTATTAGTGCTAAGACATGTGTTTTGATCTGCCAAATGCTATGACTTACAAGTTCATGGTGCCTTTTCTTTTTGGGAATATATCTTCTCCAGCTGTAGAAGTAAACTTGCAGTCCTCAATTTGGGAAAAACCCAAGGCTCACTGTTTTTCCTTCATGGAATATGTCCTCACCTGGGACATAGATGAATCTGGCCTGTTTGAATTTGGAGTTCTAAACATGGCTAAATATAATCGCTATATTATATGTAAGACTCCTATCTTTTCATTCTTCTTACACTTTGCTTACTGTGTAGATATGTTATATTGTTCTGTGTAGGATATGTGTAAATAGGTATATATAGTTTTGTGTATGTCTTAGTGATATAAAAGTCTCTCTGAGAACAAAGCTTGTTTATCATTCCTTTTTCTTTTAGCCATTCTGTTCCATTCATGAACTTCAGTGTTTTTATATTATGGATATAATAATGACCATAATGGAGAAATATAAATGGGAAAATAAATCTTTCTTCCACATATCTCTCATTATATCAGTATAAAACAGTTATTTAGGGGGATCAGCAATAGGATAATTAACATAGAGATAGCTATGGTAAAATCATGGTGAAGTCAGATGATGGCCAGCAATCTTGATGGTCATCATAAAACTGAGTTTCATTTAGAATTGAAGCTTAATAGAATCATGATGAACTAGCAAATCAATACAGCCTCCTTTTTGATTATTTTAATGAGGAGATTCTAGTATGTATATTAACTTAAGACTTGCTGAAATGTATATGTGTGTGTGTGTGTTATCAACAGGAGTACCCAGAGTTTACTGAGGAAGAATAACATCAAATATAACAATATAGGAAATAATATATTCTGTAACTTATTTATATATATATATATATATATATATATATATATATAGAAAGGTAATAAATCCAGAGAAATGACTTCTTAAAAAAAATATAGGTCATATATATATATATATATGCATTTTTAATCATTTCACCCTAAGCAAGGCAATGAAGCCACTAAGACACAGGGAAGGTTAATGAATATAAAATAATATGAGAAAAAGTAAACATTATTGAGGAGAGGCAATAATAAAATAACAAGAAAAGATAACATGATGATAATTGATATTGCATTTAAACTTTTGAAGATCAAAGTTGACTGGAACATGAGAAACCCTCCTTGGATGACTTCCATAGTTTCGTGTCCATCAGTTCAGGAAATGTGCTGTACTCACCACGCTTGACAATGTGGGTTGGTGAAGAATGCTGGTAGGAGAAGAGACAGATTAATATCTTTCCCAAGGGTATTTGCGCAGAAGTGAATGCAGCGACTTCAACTTGAATTTGAACTCAGCTCTTTGATTTCTTGTTCTGAGCCAATATCCACTACACCACAATGCACATCTAGAAGTAACTATTGGAATAGAATTTGTTACTTCTAGCCATTTCAAGTGTAAAATTATAAGACCTAACTACCAACCTAGTAATGTGCTTAAATTTGTAAAATCAATGTACTATATATATATATATATATATATATATATATATATATAATATTTTGTGGAGAAATGATGTATGACAAAGTGGATAAAGTTTTTATGCGACACGTTTCATCCTTTAGGACTTCATCAGAATATGTTTGTTTACATTGGTATGACGTTCCCAAATGAGAGATGCTGAAAATTTTAAATTCAAAAGAAATAATTTATAAATTTTTGTGGGTATATAATCTGGCCAATTTTATCAAGATTATTTTTTCCTTCCATCATCTTTGTTATTAAAAATTGCACATCAAGATAACAGAAAATCTGCAAATTTACTATAGATGTATTAACAATTAAAATCCTCTCTAAACATTTTCATCTTATTGAATTACTTTCTCTTATAATTAAAGCAGGATTTTTTATACCAAAATTGTGCTCAGTCTTGTTACAGTGAGCAACTAATATGCTTAATATATATAAACGTAGAATATCCTGCTTCTCTTCTGGTACAGTAGGATGGATGAGTCCATCTGTTATATGAGAGTCATAGCTACTAATTAGCAAGGAGTGTACATGGTAGTGTATACTGCAGTAGACTAATCTCTCAGTGACACTCTCATACAGTATAATCTAGTTTGCTCTATGATGTCTGTATTTGGTAGTTTGCCACTTGGGTGCACAATTCGTTATTGTACTTTTCTCAAGGATACAATGTTTGTGGTGATGAGGATTCAAAAACCTCAAGTGAGTAGTCACCAAATACATGACAAAGATTTTCTAACAACTCAATCGGGTACTTGCCAAGTACAACAGAGCGACCAAAGTAAACGAAATAATAAAAAAAATTTTTTTCGAACAAAAAATTTACAGTGAATTCTATGAGATAATCACTAAATTTAGCATGTAATGATAAAATTTGACGAACACCTGTTTGAAATGGAAGGAAAAATTAGGAAAACATGTTCTTCTAGGTGAATGCAACAACTGCAGGTAAAAAGGCATCAGTGCAACATTTTTTCGAAAAGAGATTTGAATATTGTGAATTAAACACAAGTCAGTGTTCATTAATTATAACAATTGTAGTTGGAAAGAAAATTATTTTTTATTTTTCTATTATTTTTGGTTGAACAGTTACTTTTTTAGAAGTTGTGCGTAAATATATTTTCTGCTAAGAATGGAACAGTTCTCAGAGTTAACTAAGGCTCTACAAGCCAGTTTGCAGTTAATGCAAGAACAAAAAGTGCGACAACAACAAAGAACTGAAGAAACAGCAGAACAAATGTTAAAACAGGAAGAGAAGCAACAAGAGGATACGAGATTGCTCTTTGAATCAACAATGTCCAAGGAAGAATGAAATACTAGATTTTTCTTCCCTGAGGGAATAGCAAATTAGTTGTCTGAATTTATATATAACCCAGAGAATGGCATAACTTTCCCAGTGTATTTTAGAAGATCCAAAACTACTTTTACTAAAAGATGTCAGGATTGGTTGGACAAGGAAAAAATTACTTTATTATTACACAAACTTGGAACTAATAAAAATGCAAAAATATACAAGCTTGATACTACCAAGGAAACCCAAGGAATTGTCCTTTAATAAAACAATTAAAATCTTATCGAGTATTTTCAATGAAAGTGAGAGTTTCTTTCATAAAGGATGAGCAAGTGGATTTTGTCATGTACGCAGAAATTGTTAATGCGCAATGTGGGCTATTTAAATTGGGTGAAGTGTTTATAGACATGTTTAAGAGTTTGATATTTGTACAAGGTCTAACAATTTCAAAAAACAAAAACGTGAGATTCCGGATATTAACCATGATCGAACAAGACTCTGAAATTACACTCCAGAAAATTACTGAAGAAGGCCAGCGTTTGATTAAAAAAAAAAAAAAAAAGGTTAAAATAAAATATCCTCATGTCAGGAATATTGGGGGAAATCTTTAAAAAGAAAAAAGTTTTTTTCAAAAACAAGATTTGCTTCACTTGTGGCTATTGTGGGCACAAAAGCTTACACTGCAAACTAAACAGAAGAACAAGAAAAAGTGTAAATCTGAGATAAATGTCTTACATGATCTCTTTATACTGGTATCTAATAGAAGCACTAGCACTAATGTTTTATATCCAAATTCATATCAGATTAGCACAAAGTTGTTCTAAGGTTGGAACTCCGAAAAGACATTTTAATACTGTCATCTAATAGAAGAAGAAAAAACAACACTTGCACTAATGTTTTATATCCAGAATTCATACCAGATTAGCACTAAGTTGTTCTAAAAGGTTGGAACTCGAAAGAACATTTTAATACTGTCATCTAATAGAAGAAGAAAAACACTTTACTATTTTTATATCCAGAATTCATACCAGATTAGCACTAAGTTGTTCTAAAGTTGGAACTCCGAAGACATTTTAATACTGTCATCTAATAGAAGAAGAAAAAGCACTAGCACTAATGTTTTATATCCAGAATTCATATCAGATTAGCACAAAGTTGTTCTAAGGTTGGAACTCCGAAAGACATTTTAATACTGTCATCTAATAGAAGAAGAAAAAGCACTTGCACTAATGTTTTATATCCAGAATTCATACCAGATTAGCACTAAGTTGTTCTAAGGTTGGAACTCAGAAAGACATTTTAATACTGTCATCTAATAGAAGAAGAAAAGCACTTGCACTAATGTTTTATATCCAGAATTCATACCAGATTAGCACTAAGTTGTTCTAAGGTTGGAACTCCGAAGACATTTTGCTAATACTGTCATCTAATAGAAGAAGAAAAAGCACTAGCACTAATGTTTTATCAATTCATATAGATTAGCACAAAGTTGTTCTAAGGTTGGAACTCCGAAAGACATTTTAATACTGTCATCTAATAGAAGAGAAAAAGCACTAGCACTAATGTTTTATATCCAGAATTCATACCAGATTAGCACAAAGTTGTTCTAGAGTTGGAACTCAGAAAGACATTTTAATACTGTCATCTAATAGAAGAAGAAAAAGCACTAGCACTAATGTTTTATATCCAGAATTCATATCAGATTAGCACAAAGTTGTTCTAAGGTTGGAACTCAGAAAGACATTTTAATACTGTCATCTAATAGAAGAAGAAAAAGCACTAGCACTAATGTTTTATATCCAGAATTCATATCAGATTAGCACAAAGTTGTTCTAAGGTTGGAACTCCGAAAGACATTTTAATACTGTCATCTAATAAGAGAAGAAAAAGCACTAGCACTAATGTTTTATATCAGAATTCATACCAGATTAGCACTAAGTTGTTCTAAGGTTGGAACTCGAACATTTTAATACTGTCATCTAATAGAAGAAGAAAAAGCACTAGCACTAATGTTTTATATCTCAGAATTCATATCAGATTAGCACAAAGTTGTTCTAAGGTTGGAACTCAAACATTTTAATACTGTCATCTATTAGAAGAAGAAAAAGCACTAGCACTATTGTTTTATATCCAGAATTCATATCAGATTAGCACAAAGTTGTTCTAAGGTTGGAACTCAGAAAGACATTTTAATATGCTCATCTAATAGAAGAGAAAAAGCACTTGCACTAATGTTTTATATCCAGAATTCATATCAGATTAGCACAAAGTTGTTCTAAGGTTGGAACTCGAAAGACATTTAATACTGTCATCTAATAGAAGAAGAAAAAGCACTAGCACTAATGTTTTATATCCAGAATTCATATCAGATGGCACAAAGTTGTTCTAAGGTTGGAACTCGAAAGACAGTACAATACTGTCATCTAATAGAAGAAGAAAAAGCACTAGCACTAATGTTTTATATCAGAATTCATACCAGATTAGCACAAAGTTGTTCTAAGGTTGGAACTCGAAAGACATTTTAATACTGTCATCTAATAGAAGAAGAAAAAGCACTTGCACTAATGTTTTATATCAAATTCATATCAGATTAGCACAAGACATTCCTAAGTTGGAACTCCGAAAGACATTTAATACTGTCATATATATATATATATATATATATATATATATATATATAATAGAAGAAGAAAAAGCACTAGCACTAATGTTTTATATCCAGAATTCATATCAGATTAGCACAAAGTTGTTCTAAGGTTGGAACTCCGAAAGACATTTTAATACTGTCATCTAATGAAGAAGAAAAAGCACTAGCACCTAATGTTTTATATCAGAATTCATATCAGATTAACTTACAAAGTTGTTCTAAGGTTGGAACTCCGAAAGACATTTTAATACTGTCATCTAATAGAAGAAGAAAAAGCACCAGCACTAATGTTTTATATCCAGAATTCATACCAGATTAGCACGAAAAGTTGTTGGGTTGGAACTCGAAAGACATTTTAATACTGTCATCTAATAGAAAAGAAGAAAAAGCACTTGCACTAATGTTTTATATCCAGAATTCATACCAGATTAGCACTAAGTTGTTCACAAGGTTGGAACTCCGAAAGACATTTTAATACTGTCATCTAATAGAAGAAGAAAAGCACTAGCACTAATGTTTTATATCCAGAATTCATATCAGATTAGCACGAAAAGTTGTTCAGGTTGGAACTCGAAAGACCATTTAATACTGTCATCCTAATAGAAGAAGAAAAAGCACTAGCACTAATGTTTTATATCCAGAATTCTTTCACTTGTACTTCGTTCAATTTGGAAGAGTAGGTGTTTAACCG
>JBBBDQ010032672.1:0-115000 GCA_037127315.1 Ascarosepion bandense
GTGCACTTCACTAAGTTGTTCTAAAATTTGAACTCCGAAGAGCTTATTTAATGCTACCGTATAGAAGAAAAAGCACTAGCACTAATGTTTCTAAATTCATATGGGTCACTGAAATTGGTGCTCCAAGGTTGGAACTCCGAAAGACATTTTAATACTGTCATCTAGCGAGAAGAAGAAAAACCTTACTTTAATGTTTTATATGATAATATTAAAGAATTCATATCGTTAGCACAAAGTTGTTCTGGAGTTGAACTCCGAAAGACATTTTAATACTGTCATCTGTAGAAGAAAAGCACTAGCACTAATGTTTTTTATACTAAAATTCATATCAAGTTAACTGAAGATTGTTCTAAAGTTGGAACTCGAAGACATTTTAATACTGTCATCTAATAGAAGAAGAAAAAACTGCTTTTCATGTTTATATCAAAATTCATACCAGATTAGCACAAAGTTGTTCCCAAGGTTTGAACTCGAACATTTTAATACTGTTCATCTAATAAAGAAGAAGAAAAAAAGCACTAGCACTAATGTTTTATGTCTAAAATTCACTAGTTCTTTGAGGAATTTGTTTAGGTTGGAACTCCGAAAAACATTTTAATACTGTCATCTAGCGAAAGAAAAAGCACTAGCACTAATGTTTTATATCAAAATTCACTTTAAGATTAGCACAAAGTTGTTCTGAGTTGGGCTTTCGAAAACATTTTAATCTTTATTCATCTAATAGAAGAAGAAAAAACACTTGCACTAATGTTTATATCCAGAATTCACACCAGTTGCTTTCGAGGCATTCCTAGGTTGGAACTCCGAAAGACATTTTAATACCTTGTCTAACGAAGAAGAAGAAAAACTTAGCACTTACAATGTTTTATTAAAGATGCATATAGATTGGCACAAAGTTGTTCTAAGGTTGGAACTCGAAAAGACATTTTTATGCTGTCATCTAATAGAAGAAGAAAAAGCACTAGCACTAATGTTTTATGTCCAGAATTCATGTCAGATTAGCACAAAGTTGTTCCAAAGTTGGAACTCCGAAGAACACAATACATATTAATAGAAGAAAAAAGCGCTTCACTTTTTGTGTTTTATATAAATTCATATCAGTTAGCACAAAGTTGTTCTAAGGTTGGAACTCGAAAGACATTTTAATACTGTCATCTAATAGAGAAAACTTCTTTTCTTAATATTTTATATGTCAAGTTATTTCAGGAGATTAACAAGTTGTTCTATGAGTTGGAACTCGAAAATATTTTATAAAGCCACTGCTAATCTAATAGAAGAAGAAAAAGCACTTGCACTAATGTTTTATATGAAAATTCATACCAGATTGGCACAAAGTTGTTCCTACAGTTTGGAACTCCGAAAGACATTTTAATACTGTCATCTAATAGAAGAAGAAAAAGCACTAGCACTAATGTTTTATGTCCAGAATTCATACACAGATTAGCATAAAGTTGTTCTAAGGTTGGAACTCCGAAAGACATTTTAATACTGTCATCTAATAGAAGAAGAAAAAGCACTAGCACTAATGTTTTATATCCAAATTCATATCAGATTAGCACAAAGTTGTTCCAAAGGTTGAACTCTGAAAACATTTTAATACATATACAATAGAAGAAGAAAAGCACTTACTTTAATGTTTTATATATCAGAATTCATATCAGATTAGCACAAAGTTGTTCTAAGGTTGGAACTCGAAAAGACATTTTAATACTGTCATCTAATAGAAGAAAAAGCACCTTTTAATGTTTTATATCAGAATTCATACCAAGTTAACTAAAGTTGTTCTAAGTTTGAACTCGAAAAGTATTTTATTACCATATCTAATGAAGAAGAAAAGCACTTGCACTTTAATGTTTTATATATCCAAGAGATTTCATACAGATTAGCACTAAGTTGTTCTAGGTTTGGAACTCGAAGAACATTTTAATACTGTCATCTAATAAAGAGAAGAAAAACACTACTTTTAATGTTTATATCCAGAATTCATATCAGATTAGCTAGAAAGTTCATTTCGTTGGAACTCCGAAAGACATTTTAATACTGTCATCTAATAGAAGAAAGAAAAAGACACTAGCACTAATGTTTTATATTCAAATTCATGCAAGATTAGCACTAAAGTTGTTCCAAGTTTGGAACTCCGAAAGACATTTTAATACTGTCATCTAATAGAAGAAAAAGCACTTGCACTAATGTTTTATATCAAAATTCATACCAGATTAGCACTAAGTTGTTCCAAGGTTGAACTCGAAACATTTTAATACTGTCATCTAATAGAAGAAGAAAAGCACTAGCACTAATGTTTTATATATTCAATTCATATCAGTTATTTTGAAATTGTTCTAAGGTTGGAACTCGAGAAAAGACATTTTAATACTGTCATCTAATAGAAGAGAGAAGAAAAAGCGCGCTTCAACACTAATGTTTTATATCCAGAATTCATATCAGATTAACGCAAAGTTGTTCCAGAGTTGGAACTCAAAACATTTGTACATACATCCATAGCCGAAGAAGAAAAAGCACTAGCACTAATGTTTTACCTATTAAATTCATCAAAGATTAGCACAAAGTTGTTCTAAGGTTGGAACTCGAAAGACATTTTCGTACTGTCATCTAGCGAAAGAAAAGCACTAGCACTAATGTTTTATATCAGAATTCATGCAGATTAACTGATTGTTTAAGGTTGGAACTCCGAAAAGACATTTAATACTGTCATCTAATAGAAGAAGAAAAAGCACTAGCACTAATGTTTTATATTCCAGAATTCATATCAGATTAGCACAAAAGTTGTTTAGTTGAACTCAGAAAACATTTAATATATATCCAATAGAGAAAAACACAAGCATAATGTTTCTCATCAGAATTCTTTGAATTAACTTCAGTTGTTCTAAAGTTTTGAACTCTGAAAGACATTTTTAATGCCCCTTAATCTAACTGTAGAAGAAGAAAAAGCACTTGCACTAATGTTTTATATTCAAGATTCATACCAGATTAGCACAAAAGTTGTTCTAAGGTTGGAACAAAGACATTTTAATACTGTCATCTAGCAGAAGAAGAAAAAGCACTAGCACTAATGTTTTATATTCAGAATTCATATCAGATTGGCACAAAGTTGTTCCAAGGTTGGAACTCCAGAAAGACATTTTAATATGTATCCCCAACAGAAGAAAAAGCACTAGCACTAATGTTTTATATCCAAATTCATGAAAACTCGATTAAGCACAAAGTTGTTCACAAGGACAGAATGAAAGACATTTTAATACTGTCATCTAATAGAAGAAGAAAAAGCACTAGCACTAATGTTTTATATCCAGAATTCATATCAGATTAGCACAAAGTTGTTTAGAGTTGGAACTCGAAAAGACATTTTAATACTGTCATCTAATAGAAGAAGAAAAAGCACTAGCACTAATGTTTTATATAAAGTTCATACCAGATTAACTTCAGGAATTGTTCTAAGAGTTTGGAACTCGAAAGACATTTTAATACTGCATCTAATAGAAAGAAAGAAAAAGCACTTGCACTAATGTTTTATATCCAGAATTCATACCAGATTAGCACAAAGTTGTTCCTAAGGTTGGAACTCCGAAAGAGACATTTTAGCCTGTCATCTGGCAGAAGAAGAAAAAGCACTAGCACTAATGTTTTATATTCAGAATTCACATACCAGATTAGCACAAAGTTGTTCCTTCTAGGTTGGAACTCGAAGAACATTTTTAATACATCTAAGCAAGAAGAAAAGCACTAGCACCTGTGTTTATATCCAGAATTCATATCAGGTGCTTCAAAATTGTTTAAGGTTGAACTCAAAGAAAGACATTTTAATACATCTCCATCTAATAGAAGAAGAAAAAGCACTAGCACTAATGTTTTATGTACTTCCAGAATTCATATCAGATTAGCACCTAGTTGTTCTAGGTTGAGACTCAGAAAGACATTTTAATACTGTCATCCCAGCAGAAAGGAGAAGACACTAGCACCTGTGTTTTACTTATAAAATTCATATCAGATTAGCCACAAAGTTGTTTAAGGTTGAACTCAGAAAGACATTTCTTCCTTCATCTGTTGAAAGAAAAGCACTAGCACTAATGTTTTATATCCAGAATTCATACTAGAATTAGCACTGAATTCATTTAAGGTTGGAACTCCGAAAGACATTTCCAATACTGTCATCTATTAGAGAAGAAAAAGCACTGTACTAATGTTTTATGTATCCAGAATTCATACCAAAGATTGGCTTTTCAATTCATTCCCCACCTAAGGTTGGAACTCAGAGAACACTTTAATACTGTCATCTAATAGAAGAAGAAAAATACTAGCACTAATGTTTTTATGTCAGAATTTGCTATGGGATGCTTTAAATTGTTCCTAAGGTTGGAACTCCGAAAGACATTTTAATACTGTCATCTAATAGAGAAGAAAAGCACTAGCACTAATGTTTTATATCCAGAATTCATATCAGATTAGCACAAAGTTGTTCCTAAGGTTGGAACTCAAAGGGCACAATACTGTCATCTAATAGAAGAAGAAAAAGCACTAGCACTAATGTTTATATGTCCAGAATTCATACCAGATTAGCACAAAGTTGTTCCCACAGTTGGAACTCCGAAAGACATTTTAATACTGTCATCTAATAGAAAGAGAAAAGCCTTCCACTAATGTTTTATATCAAGAATTCCCTGTCAGATTAGCACAAAGTTGTTCCCACAGGTTGGAACTCCGAAAGACATTTTAATACTGTCATCTAATAGAAGAAGAAAAAGCACTTGCACTAATGTTTATATTCAAAATTCATAATCTAAGATTGGCACAAAGTTGTTCTAAGGTTGGAACTCCGAAAGACATTTTAATACTGTCATCTAATAGAGAAAAGCACTAGCACTAATGTTTTATACCTGTCAGAATTCATATCAAAGATTAGCACAAAGTTGTTCTAAGGTTGGAACTCCGAAAGACATTTTAATACTGTCATCTAATAGAAGAAGAAAAAGCACTAGCACTAATGTTTATATCCCAGAATTCATACCAGATTAGCACAAAGTTGTTCCTAGGTTGGAACTCCGAAAGACATTTTAATACTGTCATCTAATAGAAGAAGAAAAAGCACTTGCACTAATGTTTTATATCCAGAATTCATACCAGATTAGCACAAAGTTGTTCTAAGGTTGGAACTCCGAAAGACATTTTAATACTGTCATCTAATAGAAGAAGAAGAGAGAGAGAGAAGAAAAAGCACTAGCACTAATGTTTATATCCAGAATTCATACCAGATTAGCACAAAGTTGTTCACAGGTTGGAACTCGAAAGACATTTTAATACTGTCATCTAATAGAAGAAGAAAAAGCACTTGCATAATGTTTTATATCCAGAATTCATATCAGATTAGCACAAAGTTGTTCTAAGGTTGGAACTCGAAAGACATTTTAATACTGTCATCTAATAGAAGAAGAAAAAGCACTTGCACTAATGTTTTATATCAAAATTCATATCAGATTAACAATTGTTCCAGAGTTGGAACTCCGAAGGAACATTTTAATACTGTCATCTAATAGAAGAAGAAAAAACTGCCAGCACTAATGTTTTATATCCAGAATTCATATCAGATTAGCACAAAGTTGTTCTAAGGTTGGAACTCAGAAAGACATTTTAATACTGTCATCCAATAGAGGAGGCTTGCTAGCACTAATGTTTTATGTCCAAATTAAAACGCTGATTATTTCAGTTGTTCCAAAGTTTGGAACTCGAAAGACATTTTAATACTGTCATCTAATAGAAGAAGAAAAAGCACTTGCACTAATGTTTATATTCAAAATTCATACCGATTAGCACAAGTTGTTCCTAGGTTGGAACTCCGAAAGACATTTTAATACTGTCATCTATAACGAAGAGAAAAGCATAGCACTAATGTTTCTCCTTTCAGAAATTCATACCAGATTAGCACAAAGTTGTTCCCAGGTTGGAACTCGAACTTATTTTAATACTGTCATCTAATGAAGAAAAGCACTAGCACTAATGTTTTATATCGAAATTCATATCGATTAGCACAAAGTTGTTCCAAGGTTGGAACTCCGAAAGACATTTTAATACTGTCATCTAATAAAAGAGAAAAGCACCAGCACTAATGTTTTATGCTCAGAATTCATATCAGATTAACTGATTGTTCTGGGTTAGACTCCGAAAGACATTTTAATACTGTCCTTAATAGAAAAAAAGCTGCTTTTAATGTTTTATATCAAATTCATATCAGATTAGCACAAAGTTGTTCCACGGTTTAGACTCGAAAAGACATTTTAATACATCATCTAATAGAAAAGAAAAAGCACTAGCACTAATGTTTTATATCAAAATTCATATCAGATTAGCACAAAGTTGTTTAGTTTAGACCGAAAAAGAACATTTTAATACCATAGCTCTAGCAGAAGAGAAAGAAGCACTAGCACTAATGTTTTATATCCAGAATTCATACCAGATTAGCACAAGTTGTTCCTAAGGTTGGAACTCCGAAGAACATTTTAATACTGTCATCTAATAGAAGAAGAAAAAAAACTTCTTTTAATATTTATATCAAAATTCATACCAGATTAGCACAAAGTTGTTCCCCAGGTTGGAACTCGAAGAGACATTTTAATACTGTCATCTAATAGAAGAAAAAAGCACTAACCACTACGTATTTTATATCTCCAGAATTCATATCAATTGGCACGAAGTTGTTCTACTACAAGGTTGGAACTCGAAGAAGACATTTTAATACTGTCATCAGCAGAAGAAGAAGAAGCACTAACTTGCTAATGTTTATGTCAAAATTCATATCAGATTAGCACAAAGTTGTTCTAAGGTTGAACTCGAAAGACATTTAATACTGTCATCCAAAGAAAAAGCATAGCATATTTCTGTCGTATGCGAATTCATATCGAATTGAAGAAACTTCAGGGTAGAACACACAAGGTTGAACTCCGAGAACATTTTAATACTGTCATCTAATGAAGAAAAGCACTAGCACTAATGTTTTATATCAAATTCATATGAATTAACACAAGGTGTTCTAAAGTTGGAACTCAAAGACATTTTATTTTGTCATTGTGAGAAAAAAAGCATACTTACTAATATTTTATCCAATTATACCAAGATTAGCACTAAGTTGTTCAGGGGTTGGAACTCAAAACCTTTGTACTGTCATCTAATAGAAGAAAGAAAAAACACTGCTTACTAATGACTTTATAGCTAAAATTCATACTGAATTAACTGAAAGTTGTTCTAAGGTTGAACAAGAAAGGTATTTTATTACCATGTGTAGAAGAAGAAAGAAAAGCACTAGCACTAATGTTTTATAAAATTATATCAGATTCATGAATTGTTCTAAGTTTGGGGGCTCAAGAAAGACATTTTAATACTGCCATCTGTAGAGAAAAACACTAGCACTAATGTTTTATGTCTAAATTTATGTCAGATTATTTCAAGGGTGTTCCCAAGAGTTGGAACTCAGGAGCATTTTAATACTGTAAATACTATAGCAGAAAGAAAAAGCACTAGCACTAATGGCTGTCTCCAAAGTTGCTGTGATTAGCACAAAGTTGTTTAAAGGTTGGAACTCAGAAAGACATTTAATACCCTTCATCTATGTAGAAAGAAAAGCATAGCACTAATGTTGCTGTCAGAGGCGATTACTTATCAGATTAGCACAAAAAGTTGTTCTAAGGTTGGAATAAAAAGACATTTTAATACTGTCATCTAACGGCTTTTCTTTTAATGTTTTATATCCAGAATTACTTTGATTAGCTGAACATTTTAAAGGTTGGAACTCCGAAAAACATTTTAATACTGTCATCTAATAGAAGAAGAAAAAGCACTAGCACTAATGTTTTATATCCAGAATTCATATCAGATTAGCACAAAGTTGTTCTAAGGTTGGAACTCCGAAAGACATTTTAATACTGTCATCTAATAGAAGAAGAAAAAGCACTAGCACTAATGTTTTATATCCAGAATTCATATCAGATTAGCACAAAGTTGTTCTAAGGTTGGAACTCCGAAAGACATTTTAATACTGTCATCTAATAGAAGAAGAAAAAGCACTTGCACTAATGTTTTATGTCAGAATTCATACCAGATTAGCACAAAGTTGTTCTAAGGTTGGAACTCCGAAAGACATTTTAATACTGTCATCTAATAGAAGAAGAAAAAGCACTAGCACTAATGTTTTATATCCAGAATTCATATCAGATTAGCACAAAATTTCATTCTGGTTGGAACTCCGAAAGACATTTTAATACTGTCATCTAATAGAAGAAGAGAAAAACACTAGCACTAATGTTTTATATCCAGAATTCATACCAGATTAGCACAAAGTTGTTTCTAAAGGTTGAACTCTAGAAAGACATTTTAATACTGTCATCTAATAAGAAGAAGAAAAAGCACTTGCCTTTTCTAATAATAACATATCCAGAATTCATATCAGATTGCTAAAGTTGTTCTAAGGTTGGAACTCCGAAAGACATTTTAATACTGTCATCTAATAGAAGAAGAAAAAGCACTTGCACTAATGTTTTATATCCAGAATTCATACCAGATTAGCACAAAGTTGTTCTAAGTTGGAACTCCGAAAGACATTTTAATACTGCCATCAACAGAAGAAGAAAAAGCACTAGCACTAATGTTTTATATCCAGAATTCATACCAGATTAGCACAAATTTGTTCTAAGGTTACTGAACTCAAACCATTTTAATACTGTCATCTAATAAGAAAGAAAAAGCACTAGCACCTAATGTTTTATATCCAGGAGATTATGCCTCAGATTAGCACAAAGTTGTTCAGGTTGGAACTCCGAAAGACATTTTAATACCAACATCATCTAATAGAAGAAGAAAAAGCACTTTGTACTATAATGTTTTATATCCAAATTCCATACCAGATTCACTGAAAATTGTTCTAAAGTTGAAACTCCGAAGAATGCTTTAATACTTTTCTGTCATCTAATAGAAGAAGAAAAAGCACTAGCACTAATGTTTTATATCCAAGAATTCATACCAAATTGTACAAAGAGATTTGTTCTAAGGTTGGAACTCCGAAAGACATTTTGCTGTCATCTAATAGAAGAAGAAAAAGCACTAGCACTAATGTTTTATATCCAGAATTCATACTATCAGATTAGCACAAAGTTGTTCAGGTTGGAACTCCGAAAGACATTTTAATACTGTCATCTAATGAGAAAAGAAAAAAGCACTTGCACTAATGTTTTATATCCAGAATTCATACCAGATTAGCACTAAGTTGACATATAGGTTGGAACTCCGAACATTTTGGCACTGTCCATCTAATAGAAGAAGAAAAGCACTTGCACTAATGTTTTATATCCAGAATTCATATCAGATTAGCACAAGAGAGAGAGTTGTTCTAAGGTTGGAACTCCGAAAGACATTTTAATACTGTCATCTAATAGAAGAAGAAAAAGCACTTGCACTAATATTTTATATCCAGAATTCATATCAGATTAGCACTAAGTTGTTCTCATGTTGCTTCCCCAAAATTTTAAACACTGTCCTAATCTAATAGAAAAAGCGCTTGTACTAATGTTTTATATCCAGAATCTGTATCTGACTAGGGAACTATATCATTTGTTTTGTGCGTCAGAATATCTTTGGCAACAGCTACATTTTCGTGTATAGGTAGTGTAATAATATTTTTTTAAAACTTTTTCTACAAATATTTTTTTGCCATTTGTACTAATGAGCTTTCCTTTTTAGTGCTTAAGTGCATGAATTTAACTGTGCTGCTAGATTGGCAACTAGGTCTCCTCGTTTTACTGTTGAACTAGCTCAATACAACTGTTGGTTCTATTCTAATAGTTTCTTTTTTTTTTCCTTCTGATTTCTTGCTTCTCTGCTACTAACAATCTGCAAAAATTTAAATACAATTTCAGTTGCTACTTTTTATCTGCCTGAATTTTGTTCCTTTATTGTTCTTTTTCTCAATTCTTAGTTTTATTCTCTTTCACTCCCTATAACTTCCTGCATCCTTGGTGGCATTATTACCTTGCTGGGGGTGAAATGATTAAAAAAATGAATATTGAATTATTGAAATGATTAGCATATAAAATTGATTTTTTTTTTCCATTTTAGATAATCTGAATTGTATCAAATTAAAATGAACATCAACAGACATCAAGTCTTAACATCTGATTCTCTAACCAAACAAACAAAGTTGTGATGGGTTCTTCTGAAAATTGAGAGAACAAAAGATCCTCTTCGGATGAATAGATGAAAAGATACTCAACTTCAATATGGGTTCTCCTGGTTCATCATTTTGTTGAACTTCTGCTACCAAAAAAAGAATGGGTCACCAAACAAAAAAATGTTTCATATTAAATAAAATCCATCTTTTCTTGAAGGATTAATATTTTAAACTCTCCTCTTATAGAGACCAAACATTGTTTTTATGCTTGCTACTGTTGTCAAATATTTAAAAACGTTTTTATTATTGTTGTTTCATCTGTCGAATATTACTTTTTAATATTATTATTAATTCTGTGTTCATTTTGGGTGTTTTATTCGAGTTTCTAAACAGAAATTTATGTCTGTATTTTTTTACATATTGTTTTAGCTTTTAAATTGAAAAATAAAAAACAGTTTCATTATTTTTATCTTGTTTTATTCTTATGTATGTAAAAAATGTTTATAGGAATAGGTTGGCCTTAAAGCTGGATGAAATTTTGTAAGCCTCTGTTTTGTTGGTTATAATCTCCCTGTCTGTCTGTATAATGTTTGTCTGATTATTGATAGCTAACCATTAAGCTATTGTTCTAGGTAGGCTACTTTTGCCATTTCTCTAGGAAAACTACTATTGTGCTAATATCAAGTGACTTCCTATTTCAAAAGGTTTGTCTGGACATTATCCAGCCACATAAAAGCAGCCTACCTAAGGCGATGGCATCTTAGCCCTCATCAAAATACTTTACCCTTGACCCTAATACACTTATTCTGTTATCCTGTCCACTTTACAAAACTGTCTGCAAAGTTTTCATTAAAGATCGTTATCAGATGCTTTGTCACATTCTCCTTAATCCTGTCCATGGGCTTTAAGTCATGGTTTTAGAGATGGAAAGTCAAAAATTAGAGGAAGTTAAATTTTTACTATGAATAGTGGATTGTTGAGAGACTTGGTTGATGTTAATTGTAATAAAACCTAAACATGAAGTGAATTTATACATTTTCTTCTTGAGAATTAAAAACAAAAATAATAAAGACTATTTATTTATTAGATTGTTTATTTAAACTATTTATTATTTATTGGAATGATTAGCAAAATATCATCTGATTTCCAATTGATTTGAACTTTATGAAATGGTGAATAATCAGGATTTCCTTATAGTTGGTTCATATATTTTAATAGTACACATATCACATGCACACGGCATAAAAATTCTTCTCACTCATTCATTGTTGACTAACCTCATTGGAGAGTATCAGTTCATACATGCAGTATTAAGTCTCTTCTGATTGGCTGCTAAATTACATCAAAGCTGCACAATTAGTTCTCAAGAATTTCAAAGGAGCTGGATATACTCCAAACTTTTTTTTTATAATCCTGTCGCCCCAAGCAAGGCATTTTACTGCCACTGCTGTGCAGGGGGTTACATAGGAGGAATGTTGAGGAGTGAGAGGGTGCAGGGGGTGTGAGGAAGAGAGTAGGAGAGGGAAGAGATTACTGATGAGAGTGGGATGGACAAGGAGGAATGTTATGAGGAGTGAGAGGTTGCAGGGGGTGTCAGGAAGAGAGTAGGAGAGGTAAGAGAGTACTGATGAGAGTGGGGTGGATCTAGAAAAGCATGAGTGAGAGGATGTAAGTTAGTGAGACAGGAGATGACTATTAATTTTACATTTAAATTCTAGGAGATTGTAACTGTCAGCAAAGCAAGTATGCGGTAGAGAATTCCACAGGCGGGAAGTGCGAGAAAAGAAGCTGCTGGAGTAGAATTTGTGTTTACAATTTACTGGTTTCACAGTAAAAGGATGGGACCTAGTTGCTAATCTTGTGACTCGGGGAAATTCGTATATAGGAGGTACCAGTGAGCTAAGTTCATCAGAGCAGAAGCTGTGAAAGTCTTTGTAGAAGAGACACAGGGAAGCCACACTGCGTCGGTGAGAGAGCGACTGTATCGTAGCTGCCAAGTCGAGATCGATCACATTACAGATTCTCTGTTGGAGTCGGTCAAGAACACCTAAGTGGATAGCAGGAGCACCAGACCAGATATGGCAGCAATACTCAATGCACGGGCAGATGGTAGACTTGTATATGTGCAGGATTGTTTAGGACGGGAAAAACTACCTGGCCCTACACAGAGAACCGACTTTCTTAGCAGCGGATTTAGCTATGGATTCTGTATAGTTATTCCACTTGAGGTCTGGTGTGAGAGTTAACCCAAGGAGGCGGAGTGTTTCGCTTTCAGGGAGAGAAGCCTGATCCATATTAATGGGTGGGAGGAACGATATATACGTGCATATGTATATGCAGATATATAGCCACTAATTAAGTCCTTTTTTATTACCTTTACATTTTTAATTCATTTGGGATTAGTGTAAAAACTTAATCATCAGTTGATTGGAAGTAGATGATGTACATTTGTTACAATATTTGAGTGTTGATTTGCTTATTTAATTTCATGTTCTCATCTGTTGACTTGCTCTCTTGCAATTGGAGAATCTATTTTGATAATGGGTTGATTTTTCATTAAAAACTTATTAGTACATGAAATTTTAATGTCTTTTTTGCAAGAAAAAAAACACATTCATTCAGAAATTCTTGCAAAAATCAAATAGCTGTAAGATTTGAATAAAATTTTCAGGACTTATTCAGAAATTGATAAAATTATTTAAAAAGAAGTCTTGGTAAATTTTTTTTATATCTGTTATCCCTTCCCCACTAATACTGTTAAATGTTTTGAAATTTTGAGAAATTAAAATTTCACCTCCTTCATGTTTATGTTGGAGAAGTTAAATCAGCAATATTTTTTTTTGTAAAATAGAAACCCCATTTACCAAAAATTTGCTCTGCATTGAAAAATAAAAGTACAACATTATTTAATTACAAAAGCATTTAATTGCTTTTATAAGTAAGATATATTAAGGACACTATTGTCTTAAGAATTTTTTTTATGAATAACGAATTTTTACAAGATTGTTTTCATTCTTTTTAAAATTTTTATAGGTTTAAAGCTTTTATAATTCTGTATTAATTTCACCCCTTTTAGATGATATTAAGTAAAAATTATATTTACTAATCATCTATGGAAATGTTTAGTACAAATCAAACACCAATATTTTTAAAAGAATTTTGTATTTTTTTTTAAGTGTAAAAGTGCCAACTTTTATAGATATGGATGTCTATACATGACAGCGCAGAAAATAAGAGTGATAGCTATAGTAAAGTTAAAGCCAAAATTTCTAAAATTTAATGAGCATTAGTTTACTGAGAATATTTTTGTGTATTTTTTTATTACTGAGTACTTAAAAGTTAATATAAAAAAATCACATATTAAAAAAAAGCCCCTGCAGAACAACATTAAATAAAAATCAATCTGTCAATCAACAGATTAAATAATTCAGCTATCAACAGGTTAAAAATGCATTTTTGCAGTATTTTAAACATAAAGTAAATAATATTTATTTCAAATCAGATTAATTATACTTTAAATCAGTTAGCATTTTGTAAGTAAAGATTCAGAAAAGAGTATTTGACTAATGAAAGATTTTTTGATAATGAGAATTACAATGCGATAAATGTGGTTTAAAAATGGCATTAAAATCAAATTTAGCAAAAAAAAACAAAAAAAACTTCTAGTTAATTTAAATAAGTTTTGAAATACATCAGCTGAGTCTGATAGCTGAGAAGTCAATTGCTTAGCATTTGCCAAAAGCACAGCATTGATAAGTTTGTCACTGTATGTACAATGACATGTGCTTGTATAGCTCTTGAGATAGCCTTTCCGAAAAGAATGTGACACCAAGCTTTCTACGTTGATGGTAGTCTAATTCAAACAAACCAGCACCAATCATAAGACTAATGATGCTTTGCTCCTAGGAAGCTCCTGATAGTATAAAAGCCTGCCAAACTGAACAACTCAAGTGGCTAAGAACTGTGTTTTACCTGACAGCACCTGTTTTTTTACAAAGAAAGTGGTGCTCAAAAACGTCCATAAAATATTCTTTAATGTGGATGAGAGAATTTATTTCCTTGCAGGATATAAAATTCTTCTTCCAATGTTACAAAACCTGTTTTGGTAATCTTTTTTTCTGGGTACACTTTCTAATCAATTTAAATCAACCAGACTACTAGGACATACCACCTTTTATATCAGATCATCCCATTTTTAGGTGAGCAAAAGTAAAGGAACAAATAGTCTTAAAGTAAATATCATTGAATATTTGGTTGCATAACCCTTGCTTGTAATAACTACATCAAACCTGTGACATAGTGACATCATGAAACTGATGCAGTCCTCATTTGTGATGCTTTTCCAGATTTTTAACACAGTTTCTTTCAGTTCTTGTTTGTTTCGGAGGGTTGTTTTCTTCAGTCTCTTTTTTAAAGGATGAAATGCATGCTCTATTGGGTTATGGCCTGATGATTGCTTTGGCCAGTCTATAACTGTCCTTTCTACAAATTTTTCATAGCTTCTGCTCTGATAAACTTATTTTCTTGGTGCCCTGACCACACGAATTTACTTGTGCTACTAGATTGGCATGAAGGTTATGTCCTTTTACTGTCAAAATAATCAAATGTAATTGTCACTTCTACTCTAACAGTTTCTTTTCTTGCACTTCCCACCTGTAGAACTCCTACGTGTATAATTTCTTCCCAGATAGCTCCAAAAGTTCCAACGTCAAGTGCCATCTTCTACCTCCCCAAATCCCTCCATCTCCTGTGCCCCATTTTTTGGCATCCCCTGTACTCTATTTTTTTTTTCTCCAATCCCCAGCACACCAGTAGCAGTCCGGCCTTGGTTGGGGCTAAATAATTATACAAGAAAAAAAACTGTCCACTCTTCTCTTCTGATGAAGTCCAAAAATTGAGTTCCCATCATGAGTTAAATCATCATAAGATATGAATGAACCTGTTTCAGAATAAATTTTTAAGATTAAGATTAATCTCTGTCAAGGTGATGAAAAGGCCAAAGTGTGGAGAAAGAAAGAATCTGCTTATGATCCACAGCATACAAGCTCTTCTGTGAAACATGGCGGCATCAGTGTCTTGGCTTGAGTTTGAATGGCTGCAGATTTAATTCAGAAGTCTGCAGAAAACATATATATGGGTAAATTGTTGCCATTTTATATTTTTAACTTTGTGCATGCACATTGTTTCTTTTTGGTTTTGTCAACTGAAAAGTATAGTAGGGTCAGTTGGGCACTATGAGAAAACGAGCACCATGTTGCAATTCACTCAGCCAAAAATTTGGAAATGGCATGCTGTTCTGCTTGGAATTTGTATAGGAAGCTCCAGTATGAACAATTCAGAGTGTTTGGACTGCAGAGGATTGGGAAAGAGTTGGATGATATATTTAATTTCATGGTCTTTGGAGTAATCACTAGTGATGGTGACTTTATGCCTCCATTTCTATTCCTCAGACTCAACATGGTGGCTTACATCAAGTGCATTTCTGTGATCACATCACCCCTTAAATCTGGCCACTTAACTCCCCAGACTGCAACCCCCTTGATTATTATGTGTGGGGTGCAGTTGAGTGAGAGACTAGCAAAACTCCTTTTAAGACCAAAGATGAACTGAAGACAAGGATTATGGCTGAATTCACAAACTTAAACTAGGAGACCAATCAGAAGAATTGCAGGAAATTCCAAAATCATCTGGAGGCTTTGGTTGAAGGCAATAGTGATTTTATTGAATTTACTTTTTAGGATTTTCGAGATACTTTTGTGTAATTTTGATAAATATATCTGTTAATTTAAATTTAACAATTTAATTTTACAATTTAGATTTAATAATGTAATTTTAATAATTTAATAATTTTAATTTGAATAATTTTAAAGTGTAATTATTTTAATAATTTCAATAATTTATAAATACTAATTTCAATAATTTAATAATTTAATTTTAATAATTTATATTAATTTAATTTAATAATTTAATTTTACAATTTGAATTTAATTTTAATAATTTAATTTTAATAATTTTAAGTATAATAATTTAAATTTTAAAAAGATCGAAAATCTTATAAATTTAATTTTAATGATTTTACAGTATAATTATTTTAATAATTTAATAATTTCAATAACATAATAGGAATTTTAATATTTTTAATAATTTATATTATTTTAAATTTAATAATTTTATTTTGCAATGTAAATTTAATAATTTAATTTTAATAATTTTTATGTATAATAATTTTAATTTTAAAATAGATATATTTTATAATTTTAAAAATTTTAATAATTTTATGGTACAATAATTTTGATGATTTATTTAATATAATAATACTATGATAATTCTATAATAATTTTTTACATCATAGGAAACAGTATCAAAACTTACTCACCATCTTTAGAATGGTTTAAGTATTAACTAAATGAACCTTTACTGGTAGCAAACACATATAAAATATACAAAATTAGAAAGGGGAGTAAGTAAAAGATGTGTCTTCTTACCAGATTAGTCAATCCATGCAGTGAGGTGATTCCGAGAGAATTAGAATTCCTACCATGATTCATTAATGACAGGCACAATCTTAATGACACAGGCTATGCAGATGGCACAGTGTTGATTAGCAGGCATTGAAATAAAACTATAAAAAATTCTTCAAAAGATAGTGAAAGAAAGTAAGAAGAAAGCTTTAAAGATCAACTGTAAGAAGACAAAATGCATGGTTTTTAGCAAAAAGATGAACCCAAAATATAGATTAAACGTTGTAGATACCAAAATTAAGCAAGTACAAAAATTTAAATATATGAGAAGTGTTCTTACAGAAGACAGAATGTGTAACACTGAAATCTGAAGGTGCATTGGGATAACAAAATATGCTTTCCAAAAACTAAGCAAAGTATTAAGAAACAGGAAAATTTTGTTAGAAAGAAGGAAAAAGTATGGAATTGTTATGTGATATCTGTCTTCTTATATGGCAGTGAATACTGAACACTCCCCTCAAAGATAAAAAAAAAAGAGTTCAAGTTTCAACAGAAATCTGATTCTACAGATGGATACTGAGAATACTTTTAACTCAAAATGTGAACAAAAACAGAAAAAATGAAAAACGAAAATTCTACTTAAAATTAGGAATGGACAGTTGAAATTTCTAGAGCACAATGAGGACAGAGGTTTAGAAAATCTGATACAAGAAAGACAGATGAAAACAATGCATTAGTGAACTTGAGTAGATGGATGACAGAATAAGGTTTAGGAGAAATAACAGAAAGACAAAATTTATTAAGAGTGACAAGGGACAGGAAGTTGTGGAGAGCCATAATCGCCAATGTCCTGAGAAGACATGGTACATAAGAAGAAGATTACTAACCAAAAGTACTTGAGATAATACTATGGAAAATTTCTCTGCACACTTAATCCTCACAAAAGAGAAATAATAAGCATACAAAAAATTTGAAAGAAAAGATACAAAATATTTCTTGTCCGTCAGATTCAATATAAAATTAATAAAAGACTGATTATTGCTCATATAACAGCACATTCAGACCTTGATATTCTTCATGTGTTTGTGCCTTTGATGACTTTTAAGGCTAGCTTGAGACCAAAACAAATTCCACATACAAGACAAGCAGCTGCATAATTTTGTAAAAATTATATATATATATATAGTCATCTGCAGACAGATCCATTTCGCTGTATCACAGCTCATCAGTACGGTTAGACATCCGATTGCTTTTTACCCAGGATTGAAACCTGACCGAATTGGTGTCAGTCGGCAATTCTACCACTGAGCTATGGGCGCTCGGTAGAAGGAGGCAGACTTTTTAGCACATGATGTATAGCTAGAATAATGGCTGGCCATTCGTATTTGAGGACACCTGTCTACTAGAGTAGCTATCTAATGCCCATTGCAGATGCTTGCTCAGGTACATTTGTGCTTGTTCAGCACTCACAGAGCCGACCTGTGGTTTACACTGTGACTATGCTGAGTGGACCTTTCTGTGAGAGAGAACGTTATCTAGCATGATCAACAGTTAGAACAATGCCAGAATTCTCAAACCCTCGGTCACGATGACTTGTGACTTTGTGCAAGCACAGGCATCGATGACCCCTTAAAGGGAGCTGTCTACCCAATTTCACTCACAAGGCTTAAGTCAACCCATAATATAGGTCTCAGCTTGGGATTGCCTCCTCCAGACTGATAACATCAAGAAGTCACCTGCCTGACAAATCAACCATGGTGAGATTTGAACCTAAGCTTCATGGTCAGAAAGTAAACATTCTAAACACTTGGCCATGAGCCCATAATATATGGTAATAATAATAATAATAATAATAGCATACTGCAGCTCAATAGCTATAAAATTTCAGTGTTAAAACACCATCATCAGACAGGAAAATATGGCTAATTTAATTGGTAATATATATGGATAAGTAGATCTAAAAAATAAAATAAAAAAATAAGAATAAAGAGGTCATCCAATGAGAAGAATTAAGTGGGGTGGGAGGTTATAACATTTTAATGAATGGTGTGTGTAAGACTCATGGACAGTAGTGTTTCAATGTTTTGCCAGAGAAAACCAGACATGTCAAAAATGTTTAACTGGAATAAAGAGAAAAAGATAAAGGAAAAAAGAAAAAAAGAAGAGAAAAAAGCAAGAAAAGAGAAGGACCAAATCACTAGAAAAATTGCAACGTTAGAAAAGATAAAATAAAATAAGAAAGCAACATAAAGGAATATAAAAAATTAAAATTAAAATAGAAATAAAAATAGAAATATTTTCTTAAGGAGATTTGTTCATAAGTATGAATAAAAGAATGAAAATAATTAAAAAATTACCAGTTAAAGAAGCTAAATAGTCAGGTAAAAAATAAAAGTGAGCAAATAGTCAAAATATTGAGATAAAACTTAGATAATTTAAGCTATATTTAAGAGTATGGAAAAGTCTGTGGTGGCAAAAATTAGTGATTTCATTACGTTAGTTCAATAAATCAGTTTATGAGAATTTTATTAGATGGATTTGACTTGTAAGCAAAGGAAACATATTTCGTGTAATGAGTTACATGTTCCAGCTTTAGTTAATATTTTCTATTTAACTGTAGGAGTTTTATTTGCATTTTTCAATTACTAGTAATATTTAGAGAGACAAATAGAATTACTATATATTTTATTATTGAAAGACAAATTATGCTAGTAAAATAGAGACTTAAAATTATTCTTAGTACATCTGATATAATGTTTAGTAAGATTAGGATTTTCAGTAGTGGAGATGGTAGCTTGGTATACTATGCAATCTGTAAGGCATTTATTTTGCAAAGGACATACGTTAGAGCTATGACAATTGTAGGAAATTGTGTTATTATCATTATTTATGGTAAGTCAGTTATAATTAATATCATAATATTATTTTAATAGGATTTTATTATTGTGTTTTCACAAAAATAATGGCAGCATTATTAATAAAAAAGAAAAACCCAACACTCAGTAATATCTACTTTAAACGCACTAACAATGTGTTGTGTTCGGAGCATAAAACATTCACGCTATTTTACGAACATACATAACACTACATACATTCTGTTCCACATAAAATAAAATCTATCCTTGATAAGTATAGCCGGAAGCGCTTGGATAAACAAACACTTTGGACAAACTTTATATAATCTATATCCTCAAAATAAAAAAATTAAGATCACATGAAAAATTAAATAAGGAACTTAACCATAATTCCTTGTCTGTCATTTTTAATAAAACCTGCATAAAAGAGAGATTGCTACCCAATATATATATTAAACTCTACTCTGTATTGGACATTTTTATAAAAGTAAATATAAGAAAAATTTGTTTTTTTAATCTATCTCTCCTTTCACTTTCTTATAATATATATATATATATATATATATATATATTATAAGAAATTGAAAGGAGAGATTGATTAAAAAAACAAATTTTTCTTATATTTACTTTTATAAAAATGTCCAATACAGAGTAGAGTTTAATGTTGTAATTTTAATATTATAATAGTTTATAAAAGCATTATATCAATACACAAAAGAATTAATTTTTCATAACATTATTGTTCTTCTTCAGTTAATATTTTAAAAACAAATGGTGCAAATTATTTTTTTTAAGAAAATATAAATTAATTCATGGTCATTTTGAAAGTTAAGTCGGAGTACTTGGAGGAATTTAAACAATATAACTATGGGTGTATTAGTCAATGAAAAGTGAGAATTAAGTTGAACTATAAATTTAAATATTTCGGTTGTATGAAGGAAATTGTTTCGTTATGTCATGATTAAATGACATTTTTTATTTGTCTGGGGAAGATACACACTAGGAACATATATTGTTCAAATGTGCAGACATTGGCCTTTGACAGCAGGTCAGATTTTATTTTTTGGGAGAAATTTAATTTTTATACTACGGTATGTGTTATAGTATTGATACAAATATAAAATTTATTATTTATCTGATTGATTTTATATTCATCAACCTGACTCCAGGATTTCAAAGACAAACCTTTTTGCAATTGTTTGGTCCCAATCAGATTTCAACAATTGACTACTGATTTTCATTATTTTTACACAAGTTAAAAAATAGTTTATGCTTATTGTTTTTTTCTTTTTGTGTGTATGTGTGTATGTAAAGAAAGTTTTGATTACATATATAAATTCTAACAATGAGTTTGAGCCTGGGACATGAAAAAACAAAAACATTGATGAAACTGCAGATTGGAAATGTCACATTTTATATATTCTTTTATTTGCAACTAAAACACTGGACAAAAAGTTTAGAAGATTGGTAAATTAAAAAGTATAGCACCCCATTGTGAAGCAGTCAGTTCCTTTTCAAAGACAATATCCATTGAGCCTTCATGTAAAAGTTGTAGCAATACAAAGGTCTGAAATGTATAAAAAAAAAAACAGTTCTTATTAAAGTCAGGTGAGACATGGTGGTGGTGGTAGGAATTTTCTAGAATCTAAAAATATCTAATTTCCAAGATTGAAGAACTTTTAAATATATTATAAAATAGAGACTGCTTAACACTTGGGTGGAGCAGGCATAAAACAGATGACGCATACATCTACAGCAGACAGTTCTGCTGAAAAATCATGTATTGCGATTAAGCTTTTCGTATTTTTTCTTTTAAACATGAGTTGAGGTTTATCTCTTATTCCCTGTTTACGATTGGGTTTCCTGTTCTTTTACTTTAACTCTATACTTTTAACGTCTTCAACAGACCTCTGAAATTTTATTCACTAATTACATCTTGACTTCTTCTAGCCCTAGTTAGTTGCTATCTTTCTTACATAGAGCCAGAAACTTCACTTCTTGCCCTTTCTTACACTCATACAACACCACACACTAACCACTCTACCTTTAGTGGCTCTTGACTTTGTATTAGAGGAACATTAGATTAACTATTGTTCTCACTTTTTTTTTTTTCAGAAACACTGTAAAATAAGATTTAAAAGTTCTGTCTTTGAAAAGAGCAAAGAGTTTGGTGACAAGTGGATTGATTGATTAGTTTTTTTTTACGGCTAATCGACCTTTTTCAGGTTATTTAAAGCCAGAAAATATTTTAAATTGTAAGAAATTATTTTCTGAGCTAATAAAGATTTACTGATACAAGTCCCACAATTTGACTCAAGGCTGGTGGGAGAATAGGTATACACTTTCCCCAAGAGTATTTGTTTGTAAGTGAATTTAACAAACCTGACTGGAATTCGAACTCAGGTCTTAGATTTCCAATTCCATTACAGAACTTTCACATCTCAAGCTTAAAACATTTTTATTCTCAAGAGGTCACCCATCTAAGCACTGACCAGCTTGACGTTGCTTAGCTTTGTTGAGCGGGCAAGAACTGGAGTTTTAACCAGAAGAGGAAGTTTTCATAAGAAAGTTCGTGAAAAACAAAAGTTTTTTTTTATGTATTTGCATCAAGGTCATAAGTTTATAAATAAAACAGCTAATTAGCTTGTTAATGATTTTACACATTTACCTTTCTTTAAGTTCCAAATGATGCTAAACGGATGATGTTTTCCTTGTAATTTATATGTCATCTTCATTTTGTTTTTGGTATATTTCTAGGGGAAATATTCGAATTCCTCCAGAATTACGTACTTTTTGGGTAATTTCCAATTTCTTCCAATCAGCCTAAATTCATCAATGAAAAATAAATAACAGATTGTTAACACATAGCTAAATTATGTAGTCCACTAAATTATTTGAGTTCAAAATATTTAAAAGGTGAGCGACTCTCTGCCCAGGTTCAGTAAATAATATATAGGTAAATAACAACACAGATTGTTAACATCTAAAAAAAACATGTAATTCGCTAAATTATCGGAGGTCAACATGATTAAAGGTGATCGATCGATTGACGAGGGATATGTTCTTATGGTGAATGGGGAATTGTAACGAACGCGTGGGTCATGAGTCTGATTAGCTAGGCATAAGATATATATTGTTGACAAACCTCAGTTTCCCCCCCCCTAATACTGGCCTTGTGCCCAAATTGTAATTTAGTTACAATAAATATCGATTAAAGGTGATCGAACTTTTATATACAATTTTCTTAATATTAAAAAATAGAGTTAATAAAACAATATCGATTCACATCAATTAATGAATAAGACAGGTCTAAAATACTTATAGATGTTGCACATAGTTGTGGGTCGTACCTGCATACTTTCATTGTTTCTTATCTTGGGAATTTCTGGTCTCTTCCTCTCAGCCTACGTTCAGTAAAAAAAAAAAGTATATATATATATATATATATATATTAAAAGACAGATTGTTAACACTTACCAAAACCTGTAGTCCACTAAACTTTTGGGATTCAACGTGTTTAAATGTAATCGGACTTTTATAAATAATGTTCTTATATTAAAAAAATATATAGATATTAGCACAAAATATATCCTCATCAATTAATATATAAAAGCATGCCTAAAAGATTTTTATTTTTCAGACTATTGTCCACATCTTTGTCGCAAATTGTACGACGTTTCAGGTGCTAGGAATTTCGAACCGAACCCTTTATTACAATCACAAGGGTATATCAACCTCATTCCTTGCGTAGTAATGCTTCGATTGGAAGTCATGAGTTATCTCCCTCTAACCCTGCAAGTTACTTGTTCACCACTGCTGTAGCCTGGAACTGAGCTCACAACTCTTTGGGTCAAGTCACAGGAACTAACCAACGTCTATATCGAATAGCAACAAAGATGAAGACAATAGCCCGAATAATGTAAATACTGTAAATACTACCTCATCTCTGAATTATAGACAAATGTATAAAATATGTATGTATTTAGCACACTGTCGTATCTGCATACTTTTATTGGTAATTTTATTGAAAATAAAACGAAAATATATATAAATAACAAAACAGAATGTTAACAACTAACAAAACAATTAGTCTATTAAATTATTAGATTTCAGCATGTTTAAAAGGGTTTTTATACTAATGCCCAACTGGAATTTTTAAACAACCGAACATTTTCAAAATAAAGGAGAAGTTATTCAAGGATGTTACGCCACTTTCATCCATGTTTCTATTATCCTAGTATATATATATATATATATATATATATATATATATATATATATATATATTCAGTTAGATAGGTGTGAGTTTCTGACCCTGGGTTTTACGCTTTTGCGATCGTCAGACAGAGTTTGTCTTGACGGTTTTTTTCTGTTTTTAATAAAATAGATAATCAGGTCAGTAGAAATAAATATATAAATATACTATTTGATTAAAAACAGAAAATCTACTCAAATACGAGTATATATATATATATATATATATATATATATATATATATATATATATAATGATTTGTTTTCGCTGATGTGACGGCTATTAAAATTTGAATTCACTCGTCGAAAAAACCACCCGATCTTGAAAAAACATAATTTTTTTTATATGTATTAAATATTGTTTGTATAAATAAATTTAACTACATTGAGCTTTGTGGCTGGATCAGTTTTACTATTTTAAATTTAATCTATGATTTTGGAAAATAAATTAATTTTTAATTGATTAATTAGTTAATTAATTAATTAATTAAATTGTTAAACTAGTCAATTTGAACCCCACTACAATTACTGATCCCAGCCTTATCGATTCCTTCTTTCTTCTTTTTTCTTATTTAAAAATCTGCAGACTAATTTTTAGTCCCCATTTTTTCCTGCACCTTTATGTATTTTCTTTTGTTTTTGTGAAGATTCTTATTTCCATTTTGGAGGTCATGACAATTTTACTCATTTAACTTCCTAGGGCTTTGTTATAAATATTTATGTACGTTTATATTTTTATTTTATTTGTTTGTATTTGTTTTTATTTATTTTTAAGACTACAGTGTAACCCGGATATAAGAGAGTTATCAGGACCTGACACAGTTATCTTATATCCGGGTTTGGTCTATTTTATATACATTACCTCAGGCTCTAATTTGGGACCAGAGAAAATCTTATATCCGAGTTTCTCTTATACCAGGGTCTCAGGTACCTCCAAAAAATCACTGCTCATTTTCGATACCTCAATTTCAATTTAATTTTTAAAAATAAAAATGTTTTCTTGAACCTTTAATTTTAGCTTTAATTGAAAGCCAAGAGATTAAATTTACTAATTACAGTAAGCAAAATACCCTGGTTTAGTTCAAACCGAAATTATATTGATCGGAATCAAAAATTTAACTGCTGAAAAAGTTTTTTTTAAATTTACCGCCATTATTGACTAATCGACGCATTATGTAAACAGTAGCTAAATTTCTGTTTTAAAAATCTTGCAAAAAAAATATACCTCCTTGACACGTTATTTAAGTTGATTTTTGTAATTGAAACTTTCCTTTATCTGATTTCAAACAAGTATTAAGTGCTTACTGTCGGGAAATTTACGAAATAAATCACTCTTTAATGACAGTAGCCCTCTTGTCAGCAGTTATGTAAAGCGACAAATGATGTGTTGACAAGTAGCGGGTGTGAATGACGTTTGGATGGCGACCGAAAGTGATAAAAAATTCATGTAGCTTAAAACGTAACATTTGGAAATTTAAATTTTTTTTTGTTGTTTTTTGACTAAATAGTAAAATTATTTTCAACAAGTATAATATTTTATAGAATTTTAGTTTAGATTTATAGCCAGACTATGCTTTCTGAATAAATAAAAATATACTTTCTGAATAAATAAAAAATTAAATTTCTTTTAAAAGAAAGAATTAAATTAAAATAACCGAACTAAGTTATATTATGTTATTTATTAATATTTTTCTGAAATAGTAAATATTTTTGTGTTTAGATATTACATATTTATCTTAAATTATTTATTAATATGCTTTTTGAAAAATTAAAAAAATTAAATTTCTTTTAGAATAATTTTAATTTAATGAAAAAAGAATGAAATTAGAATCAAAGTGTGGTTTGTGTCGTTTTCGATGTAAGGGGAATTCATCCAAACACTTGTTAACTTCTAAAAACAATACGACCACTACGGAAACTTGTTATGACCCCTATGGAACACCGTACTTAATAAAAATTTCCAAAATTTATTTTTTTTAAATTATTTTAAAAATAAAATGGGTGAATGATTTTTATTAAACTTTTCAATTTTCGATAGGCAATATAATAATCAATTCTTAAGTAAAAAAGAAATTCAACAACGTTTTTATAAAAGGTTTTTAAAATATTTTTAACACTTTTATGAATCATTATAATAAAAAAATGAAAACAATTATTTCAAAATTTTTATTAGTAAACGAAAAAATGTTCTTTCTTCAGACTATAAATGTCCTTAATAATTATTATTTATTCCAGCAATTAAAAGTTTATCAAATTAAATTATATAAGAGTTTTATTGCATTTTTATCTTACTCTTCGGAGTAGATTTTCGGTCAGGTTGTCCACTTTAAAATAAAAAACATAGATGATTTATATGCCCCAATGAGTCCTGCATTTAACTAATAAAATTTTTTTACAGCTACTTAAAATTTATTAAAATTTCATGGATTTACGTAGAGGGGGGAGTAACAGAGTTAAAAACATATTTTCACCAAGATATTTAAAAAAATAATAATTTAAAAAATAATTTAATTCATTTGTGAATGAGTACTGAAAGTTTCATTCAAATCTGACTATTATTTGATTTTTGCGAGAATTTTCAAATTAATGTGTTTGTTACCGGGAAAAAGTGGGTTGCGTCATCATTACGTTACCCATTGTAAAACATTCGTAAACTTTTTTTAGTCGTTAACTCAAATAAAAACATTTTCTATCAAAATTTCGAAAATGTTAGCAGGGATTCAGAATTTTTAAAAAATATAAATATTTTGATGGAAAAAGTTTGTTTTATTAAGTTTATGAACTTTTTTATTCATACTATGCTGTTTCATGCTGTTTTTTTAGCGATTTTTTGGAGGTACCTCGGCCCGGGGTTATACTAATTTCGTTCCTTTCGTATTAAACCGCCTTTAATTAGTTTCTTAAAGTCTTCAAAATAATTAGAATTAAATTTAACTCGTGAATTGCGAATATCCTTTAGCTTTTTAAGTAAATTATGTTCAGGAATGTGTATAATATATATATTATATTATACACGCCAAAACAACCCTTATTCACCCATAGCTGAACACTTCAATCAACCAGGACACACATTAGAAAACTGCAAATGTTTACTGATAGATTCCGATTTTAGTTCTACATACTCACACAGAAAGAAAGAAAAATACTGGATTTTAAAATTAAATACATATAGGCTAGGGTTAAATAGGGACTTAGGTGTTTTGAATCTTTATAAATATTTCAATAGTTAAACATTTTTTAGATACACTTAAAAAATTTTTTCTTTAAAACAACATTTCATTTAAAAGTATTATTAGAGATAGGTTTACGTTTACAAATATTAAAAACTCTATCGCTTTCTACGTCACGTGATGTAAACATCTATCGACTAACGCTCGCGCGGCGAACGCTTCTAGTTTAAATTTTAAAATCATTTGTTTCTGATGAAAGGCCGAGGCCAGTCTGAAATATCAAATATATATATATAATAATAGAAATAAATAAATACTGTCAAAAATACATTTTTAAACTTACAACTTTTTAGTAGTTTTTCCTATACATATTAAGACAGTATACGTGGATCATCATTATGCTATATATATATATATATATATATATATATAAATAAAAAAAAAATGAATTGTTTGAACATTATTTTTTATCGATACTCATATTTAAGTAGATATTCTGTTTTTAATGAAACAGTATTATATATTTTTATCTACCGGCCTGATTATTTACGATAAATCTTTATTACGAAAATGTGTGCCATTCGGCAGGATTCGAACCTGCGACCCCTATTTATATAGAGGAAGCTACCATTTGATCTGGTAATGTCTTAGACCTCTCGACCACGAATAGCCTCCAGTCTAAACGAGGTTTTTATCAAGCCTATATAACACAATTTTCGATCCAGTGTAAACAAACATATCTGCTCTGAAATGTATCGTAATGTCAACAAATGTAAACATGTTACGGAAATCAACGAATTTTAACCAAACTTGGTTATAAGCAACCGACAATTTGAAATAAATTGTTTGAACATTATTTTTTATCGATACTCGTATTTAAGTAGATATTCTGTTTTTAATGAAAGTGTATTATATATTTATATCTACCGGCCTGATTATTTACGATAAATTTTTATTACGAAAATGTAACGAACCTACCAAAGTTTCACCTAACCGGATCTTCAGGGAAGCTTGGCAAAAGAGGCTAAAAGAAGGCAACAAGATATAAAGAACTCAGAAATCCACGTGATCGAAAAAGAAGACACCAAATACCAAAAGTGGGGTAACAGACAACCTTCCCTGAAGATCCGGTTTGGTGAAACCTTGGTAGGTTCGTTGGCTCTTTAGGTTAGTTTTCTAATTTGTTTGCTTTACTTGTGTATTGAGTGCTTTTTGTTTTAGGTTACTCGTCTCGGGTTTTTTTCTTTGGGCTACGTACTTTGACTGATGTTCAAGTGCTTAGCTCGTTCTTTTTTTATTACCATTTTTCCTTCCGCGTATGTGCTCGGAGGGTTTTTCGAAATGAGTATAGCGATAAGTTTTTATATATATATATATATATATATATATATATATATATATATATATATATATATTGCTTTGCAAAAGTCTTAGAACAAAGACTATTTTATCTTTTATGAGGCATCAAAATAAAGTTTAAAATCACCCCTGTCCTAACACTTTTGCACACTGCCGGTAGTATGCAAAAGTATTAGGACAGGCATAATTTTTCTAAAAAAACTCACTGAAATTCAAAAACAGGGTGAAAAGCCAAACCATTGTAAGAAGTATTTAACTAAAAAGGAAGAGGAAGGAAGGCTTCGGAATTTGAATTTGCCCCCACAAAGCCCTGATCGCAATCCTATTGAACATCTATGGGATATTTTTGATAAAAAAATTGATAAATCGAATGTTACTTCGCAAGATACACTTTGGGAACAAATACAAGCTGCTTGGTAGGAGATACCATAAGATACATTGAAGAAGCTTGTGATGTCAATGCCTGACAGAATGAAGGCTGTGATCAAAGTAAAAGGCTATTATACTGAATATTAAATTTATTTTGTAACAAGTATTTTTTCTTGTTAAAGCATTTGTTGAGTAAATCAAATAAAACTAATTTAATTAAATTGTTTATTTTCTGTCAATATGTCTCATAAATGATAAAATAGTTCTTGTCCTAGTACCTTTTCACAGTACTATATATATATATATATATATATATATATATATATATATATATATATAGTTAAAAACATAGATAAATAGATCCTAACATAGCAAGTTGTCCACTATATTACTTGAGGTTAACATGGCTAAAGGTGATCGGACTTTTTAATAGAAAAAAAATAGATTCATATCAAATAATAAATAAGTGTAAGACAGGTGTTTGATATTGATACATTCTGCACATTGTTGTGGGTCGTACCTGCATATTTTCATTGTTTCTTATCTCGGGAATCGCTGGCATCCGGCTCTTAGCCTACGTTCAGCAAAAAAACAAAAAAACAAAAACAAAAACACACACACACACACACACATATATATATATATATATATATATATATATATATATAAATAGCAACACAGATTGTTAACATCTAAGAAAGACATGTAGTCGACTAAATTATTGGAATTCAAGGTGTTTAAAGAGGAGTGGCTCTCAGCTTACATTCAGTAAAAAATATGTATAAGTACTAACACAGATTGTTAGAATCTAACAAAACTTATTGTCCGTTAAACTATATTGAGGTTCAACATGTTTTAAAGTGATCGTAGTTTCCAAAAAACAATGTTTTTAATATTAAAAGATAGTTATAAAAAATGCCTCAATTAAAAAAAAAAAAAGGTACATATAAATTCTGCACATTGCCGTGGCTCGTACTTGCATGCTATGATTGGTTCTTATCTTGGGAATCTCTGGTCTCCGGTTCTCAGCCTAGATTCAATAAAGACACACACGCACGCACGCACGCACGGACGCACATACATATATATATATATATATATATATATATATATATATATATATAAACAAAAGCAAAGTAACACCTAACAAAATAAGTATTACTGGAGCTCAACATATTTCAAGTGATCGAATTTGATAAATAATATTCAATATTAAAGAAATAGATATATTATAAAAACAGATTCACATCGACTAATGAATAAAAGACAGGAATAAAATACTTATTTATATTGCACACTGTCATGGGTCGTACCAAAATTTTTTTAGTGACTTTTTTCTCAGGAATCTCTGGTCTCCAGCTCTCGGCCTACGTTTAGTAAAAAAAAAAAAAAAAAAAAAAAAAAAAAAATATATATATATATATATATATATATATATGTATATATATATCACAACACAGAGAGTTAAGACCTAAAACATGTAGTATGCGAAAGTAGATACCGCCACTCATTTTCAATAACTAACTTTTAATTGGATTTTTTTAAGTATTTAATAATTTTTGAAAATTACATTTTAGTTTTAATTGAAAGCTAAATAATCATATTTACTATTTCCAGTAACAAAATACTCCTGTGCATTTCAAACAGAAATTATATTGATTGGAATCTAAAAGTTTGAGACCTTTTCGAATTTAAAAGTAATTTTCAGCCATTGTTGAGCGATCGACACATTTGTAAAGAAAAGTTATTTATCAGTTTTAATAATCTTTCAAAAGTAAAATATATTTCTGTGAGACACTTTTTGGTAAGTTAGCAAATTTAATGCTAAATTAATCTGACTTACACGGGCATTACCATATGAAAAGAAAACGACAAATACAAAAAAAAAAACAAAATGAACAAAAAACATTAAATCATTTAAAAAAATCTGATGTCTCGACGATTTGTTTCAATATTTTCAATTTTCGATTAGTAATCATAGTCTTAACTTAATAACTTATTGTGATCAACGCAAAGAGTTAACACATAACAAAATATGTAGTGGACAAATGTAGGTATCTACACTCATTTTCGATCACTAATATTTATATTGAATTTTTCAAAATAATTAATTTTTTTGAAGATTTTATTTCAGTTTTAATTGAAAGCCAAATAATTATACTTACTATTTCCCGTAACAAATACTCTGAGGTATTTCAAACAGAAATTTTATAGATTGGAATCTAAAATTTTGAGACTTTTTAAAATTTTTTGGCTTTTTTGAGCGATCCACATATTTGTTAACAAATGTTAATTATCAGATTTAATAATCTCTTAAAAATCAAATCTATATGTGACACACTATTTTTGTAAAGTTAGCAAATTTAATGTTAAATCAATGTTATTTACACACGTATTAGGTTTTTATAGCATGAACTTTAATATAAAGTATTTCTTAATGACGGAATCTTTATGACCATTTTCGTATAATTTGACATGTGATGACTGCCAGATGAAATATAAGCTAAGTGTCTATGGTGATTTGTACAATTTTTTTCTTCTGAAAGAGGAAGAAACCATGAAACACATGACCTTTTAATGTACACACGGAAATTACGATACAAAAATGAATCTTCAAATACACTCACCACAAAAAAAAAACTCATTAAAAATATCCGATGTCTCGACGATTTGTTTTAAACATTTCAATTTTCGATTAGTAATCATAATTTTCACTTAATAACTTAATAACCTAACGCCTACAATTCTTTGAAGTATTTAAAAATAGTTTTGAAACTTCATAAATTATCATTAAAAAGAATGAAAACAATTTTTGAAATTTTATTATTATTCGAAATGTTTTTGACTTCAGTCTGCAATGTCCTTCAGATATATTATTTATTAAAACAATTAAAACTTATGTAATAAAAGAATGTCATAGTTTTATTGCATTTTCTATTTTACTATTGTGGGCAGATTTTCGGAAAAGGGTCAAAATGTTCAAAAAACATAATTGATGATTTACATTCCCTAATGAGTCTTTGGTTAAATTAATGAAAACAATTTTCCTTACAAAATTTAATTCTTGAAATTTTATGAATTTACGTGGAGGGAGGAACAGATGTCAAAATTTATTTTTAATAAGATGTTTTAATAATAATAATAATCATTTCAAAAAATAATTTAATTTATTTGAGAATGAGTCGTAAAAGTTTCATTAAAATACAAAATCTATTTGGTTTTTACAAGAATATTCAAATTAATGTTTTACACTGTAAAAAAGACTGGGTTACGTAATATTACTTTATCAACTGTAAACTTTCGTTTACGATTTCGTTACCCGCTAACGAAAATCAAAACAATGTATTTACCAAAATATCGTACGCGTTAGAAAGGATTAAAATTTTTTAAATGTAATTAAAAATAACTTGAACCCTTTTTTTAATAATAACATAAACATTCTGCTGGAAAAAATCGTTTCTGTTAAGTTTGTGGCCTTTTATCTTCATACTATAGTGTTTTTTCAGCAATTTTTGTGGCGCAGTGGATATCGGCTCGGAACGAGAACTCGGGGAACCGAATTCAAATTTCAGTTGAAAACCTTGCATACACTTACGCGCAAATACCCTTGGGAAAGGTATTAATCCATCTCTTCCCTCTAGTTATGGGTTAAATAATAGGACAGATTGGGTTCTATAGCCTTGGTCGGCAACCAGTCTACCGCAGAAAGCAATGGCAACCTACTGCGGGATAATCTTCTGCCCAGTCAGTCATGTCTCTTTCGAGACATGATCGCCCAAGCGTGTATCGCGCATGGCACTTAACTGACTGACTGACCTACAAGGTATTGGATTCAGTGTGTTTAAATGCCAATGGCTCTCAGCTCATGTTGACTAAAAAAGATATATAATAACAACAGAGACTGTAAACGTCTGATGTAGCATGTAATCTATTATATTACTGGAGTTCAAAATATTTAAAGGTGATCGGAATTTATAAGGAATTTTTGTAATATTAAAAAGAAAATGGAGATAATAGAACAAAAAAGATTCACATGAATTAATAAAGAAAGACATGTGTAAAATACTTGTACGTTTTGCACATTGTCGAGGGTCATACCTGCATAATTTCATTGGTTCTTGTCTTGGTAATTTCTGGTCTCCGGATCTGAACCTAGTGTCAGAAAAAAGATATCAATAACAACAAAGATTGTTATCAGTTAACAAAACATGGTTCTAGTAAAGTTTTGGAAATCAACATGTTTAAAGGTATTTGTCTATATTTCTGAGATCAGGAAGTATTTACAATATTTACATTATCCATTGTGGTATTCGTTCTTTAAGGCTAGATGGCCCAGTCGATATAGATGTTGGTTAAACTCTGTGACTTGACCCAAAATGTTGTGAGTTCAATACAACGCTACAGCAGTGGTAAATATGTCCGAGTAATGTAATGTTTATAATTAATCTAATTTTTTTACAAATGATGATCTTAATATTTATAGGAAAAAATACATTAGAAAAAATATATTCATAATATTTATTAAATAAAAAGACAGGTGTTAATACTTATTTATATTACACACTGTCGTGACTCGTACCAAGTTTTCTTCGTTGTCTTTTATCTCAGGAATATCTGGTCTCCAGCTCTCAGCCTACGTTCCGTAATATATATATATATATATATATATATATATATATAAACACAGAAGTAAGTCCTAGCAAAACATGTATTTTACAAATTTAGATAGCTCTACTTATTTGTGATAATTAACTGAATTTGAATTTTTTAAGTATTTAATGGATTTTAAAAATTTTATTTTAGTTTTAATTTAAAGCTAAATAATCATATTTGCTATTTCTAGGAACAATATATTCCTGTTTGTTTTAAACAGAAATTATATTGGTTGGAATCTAAAAATTTTCAAATTTAAAAGTAATTTTCAACCATTTTTGGGAGATCGACACATTTGTCAACAAAAGTTAATTATCAGTTTTAATAATCTTTCAAAAGTAAAAAATATATATATTTGACACTATTTTTGGTAAGTAAGCAAATTTAATGCTAAATTTACCTGATTTACACAAGGATTACGTTTTTCTAGACTGAAATAAAGAATAAACTATTTTTTAATGATGGAACGTTATCTTTCTCATTTTACGTTATAATTTGTTGGCATACCATGACTGTCACTTGCAAGATAAGCTAAGTGTCTATGGTGATTAGAAGCGTCATAATTGTTCACAGTTTTTTTTATGAGAGGAGAAGAAACCGTGAAGCACATAACCTATTATTGTACACACGGAAATTTTATATAAAAAGAACACGACAAATACAAAAAAAAAAAATAGCAATAAAAAAACATTAAAATCATTTAAAATAATCTAATGTCTTGACGATTTGCTTTAAACTTTTCACTTTTCGATTAATACTCATAATTTTTATTTCATAACTTACAGTGATCAAAACTTTACCAAAATTGTTCTTAATATTAAAAGTCATAAAATAAAATATATTCGCAAAAACTAATAAATAAATGCAGGTGTAAAATACTCATAAATTTTGCACACTGTCGAGGATCGTACCAGCATTTCCTCATAATCTTCTCTCTCGGGAATCTCTGGTTTCTGGCTCTCAGCCTACGTTTAGAAAAAACATATATATATATATATATATATATATATGAGAATACAGAGAGTTAAGACGTAATAAAATATGGAGTACACAAAAGTGGGTATCTTCACTAATTTGCAATCACTAACATTTTAACTGAATTTTCCAAAATAATTAATCTTTTTGAAAATGTTATTTTAGTTTTAATTGAAAGCTAAATAACCATACTTACTATTTCCAGTAACAAAATAACCTAGTGTATTTCAAACAGATTTTGTAGATTGGTATCTATAATTTTGGGACTCTTTAAAATTTTCTGCATTTTTAGTGCAATCCTTAGATTTGGAAACAAATATTAATTGTCAGATTTAATAATCTTTCAAAAATAAAATATGTATCTGTGACACCCTATTTTTTGAAAGTTAGCAAATTTAATGTTAAATCAATGTTATTTACACAAATATGAGGTTTTTGTAGCATGAGTTTTAATATAAAGTATTTCTTAAGTACGGAATATTTTCTTTCTGACCATTCCCGTATGATTTGTCATATGATAACTGCAGATGCAATTTAAGCTAAGTCTCTATGTTGATTAAAAGCGACATAGTTACACAAATTTTTTTCTGAGAGGGGAAGAAACCGTAAAACACATGGCCTTTTAATGTACATACGGAAATTCCCATACAAAAAGAAACATAAAAAAAAACGTCATTTTGAAAATCCGATGTCTCTATTTGTTTTAAACTTTTCAATTTTCGATTAGTAATCATAGTCTTTGCTTAATAATTTAATAATCTTACGCTTACAATTCTCTGAAGTATTTAAAAATAGTTTTGGAAATTTATAAATTATTATCATTAAAAAGAATGAAAATAATTCTTAAAATTTCATTATTAATCGAAAACATTTTGTCTTCAGACTATAATGACCTTTAGGTATATTATTTATTAAAGCAATTAAAATCTCATATAATTAAAAAATATCATAGATTATGCATTTTCTATTTTACTATTGTGGGCAGATTTTTAGAAAAAAGGGTCAAATTTTTAAGAAATATAATTAATGATTTACATTCCACAATGAGTCCTTCGTTAAACTAATATAAACAATTTTCCCTACAAAATTTAATTCATGAAATTTCAGGAATTTATGTGGAGAGAGTGACAGATGTAAAAATATTTTTTTACTAAGATGTTTTAAAAATAATCATTTCAAAAATAATTTCATTCATGTTTGAATGAGTCGTAAAAGTTTTATTAAAATCCGAGATTTATTTGGTTTTTACAAAATTTTTACATTTATGTGTTTTGCGCTGGAGAAAAGACTGGGTTATGTTATATTACTTTATCAACTGTAAACTTTTGGTTACGATTTCGTTACCCGCTAACGAAAATGAAAACAAGGTATTTACCAAAATTTCGTACGCGTTAGAAAGGATTAAAATTTTTTAAATGCAATTAAAAATAACTTGAACCTTTTTTTAATAATAACATAAACATTTTGCTGGAAAAAATTTGTTTCTGTTAAGTTTGTGACTTTTAACTTCATACTATTGTGTTTTTTCAGCAATTTAGTGGAGGTACCTACACTAAGGTATTGGATTCAGTGTGTTTAAATGCCAATGGCTCTCAGCTCATGTTGACTAAAAAAGATATATAATAACAACAGAGACTGTAAACGTCTGATGTAGCATGTAATCTATTATATTACTGGAGTTCAAAATATTTAAAGGTGATCGGAATTTATAAGGAATTTTTGTAATATTAAAAAGAAAATGGAGATAATAGAACAAAAAAGATTCACATGAATTAATAAAGAAAGACATGTGTAAAATACTTGTACGTTTTGCACATTGTCGAGGGTCATACCTGCATAATTTCATTGGTTCTTGTCTTGGTAATTTCTGGTCTCCGGATCTGAACCTAGTGTCAGAAAAAAGATATCAATAACAACAAAGATTGTTATCAGTTAACAAAACATGGTTCTAGTAAAGTTTTGGAAATCAACATGTTTAAAGGTATTTGTCTATATTTCTGAGATCAGGAAGTATTTACAATATTTACATTATCCATTGTGGTATTCGTTCTTTAAGGCTAGATGGCCCAGTCGATATAGATGTTGGTTAAACTCTGTGACTTGACCCAAAATGTTGTGAGTTCAATACCACGCTACAGCAGTAGTAAATAAGTCCGAGTAATGTAATGTTTATAATTAATCTAATTTTTTTACACATGATGATCTTAATATTTATAGGAAAAAATACATTAGAAAAAATATATTCATAATATTTATTAAATAAAAAGACAGGTGTAAATACTTATTTATATTACACACTGTCGTGACTCGTACCAAGTTTTCTTCGTTGTCTTTTATGTCAGGAATATCTGGTTTCCAGCTCTCAGCCTACGTTCAGAAAATATATATATATATATATATATATATATGTATAAAACAACACACAGAAGTAAGTTCTAGCAAAACATGTATTTTACAAATTTAGATAGCTCTACTTATTTGTGATAATTAACTGAATTTGAATTTTTTAAGTATTTAATGGATTTTGAAAATTTTATTTTAGTTTTAATTTAAAGCTAAATAATCATATTTGCTATTTCTAGGAACAAAATATTCCTGTTTGTTTTAAACAGAAATTATATTGGTTGGAATCTAAAAATTTTCAAATTTAAAAGTAATTTTCAGCCATTTTTGGGAGATCGACACATTTGTCAACAAAAGTTAATTATCAGTTTTAATAATCTTTTAAAAGTAAAATATATATATTTGACACACTATTTTTGGTAAGTAAGCAAATTTAATGCTAAATTTACTTGATTTACACAAGTATTACGTTTTTCTAGACTGAAATAAAGAATAAACTATTTTTTAATGATGGAACGTTATCTTTCTCATTTTACGTTATAATTTGTTGGCATACCATGACTGTCACATGCAAGATAAGCTAAGTGTCTATGGTGATTAGAAGCGTCATAATTGTTCACAGTTTTTTTTATGAGAGAAGAAACCGTGAAGCACATAACCTATTATTGTACACACGGAAATTTTATATAAAAAGAACACGACAAATACAAAAAAAAAAAAATAGCAATAAAAAAACATTAAAATCATTTAAAATAATCTAATGTCTTGACGATTTGCTTTAAACTTTTCACTTTTCGATTAATACTCATAATTTTTATTTCATAACTTACAGTGATCAAAACTTTACCAAAATTGTTCTTAATATTAAAAGTCATAAAATAAAATATATTCGCAAAAACTAATAAATAAATGCAGGTGTAAAATACTCATAAATTTTGCACACTGTCGAGGATCGTACCAGCATTTCCTCATAATCTTCTCTCTCGGGAATCTCTGGTTTCTGGCTCTCAGCCTACGTTTAGAAAAAACATATATATATATATATATATATATATATGAGAATACAGAGAGTTAAGACGTAATAAAATATGGAGTACACAAAAGTGGGTATCTTCACTAATTTGCAATCACTAACATTTTAACTGAATTTTCCAAAATAATTAATCTTTAGAAAATGTTGTTTTAGTTTTAATTGAAATGTAAATAACCATATTTGCTATTTCCAGTAACAAAATACTCTAGTGTATTTCAAACAGAAACTTTGTAGATTGGCATCTAAAATTTTGGGACTCTTTAAAATTTTCTTCATTTTTAGTGCGATCCTTATATTTGGAAACAAATGTGAATTGTCAGATTTAATAATCTTTCAAAAATAAAATGTGACACCCAATTTTTTGAAAGTTAGCAAATTTAATGTTAAATCAATAATATTTACACAAATATGATTTTTTTGTAGCATGAATTGTAATATAAAGTATTTCTTAATAACGGAATGTTTTCTTTCTGACCATTCCCGTATGATTTGTCATGTGATGACTGCAGATGCAATTTAAGCTAAGTCTCGACGTTGATTACAAGCGACATAGTTACACAAATTTTTTTCTGAGAGGGGAAGAAACCGTAAAATGCATGACCTTTTAATGTACATACGGAAATTTCCATACAAAAAAGAATTAAAAAAAAATGTCTTCTTGAAAATCCGATGTCTCGATTTGTTTTAAACTTTTCAATTTTCGATTAGTAATCATGGTCTTCCCTTAATAATTTAATAATCTTACGCCTACAATTCTCTGAAGTATTTAAAAATAGTGTTGGAAATGTATAAATTATTATCATTAAAAAGAATGAAAGCAATTCTTAAAATTTCATTATTAATCGAAAACCTTTTGTCTTCAGACTATAATGACCTTTAGGTATATTATTTATTAAAGCAATTAAACTCTTATATAATTAAAGAATGTCATAGTTTGTGCATTTTCTATTTTACTATTGTGGGCAGATTTTTAGAAAAAAGTGCCAAATGTTTAAGAAATATAATTAATGATTTACATTCCCCACAATGAGTCCTTCGTTAAACTAATAAAAACAATTTTCCCTACAAAATTTAATTCATGAAATTTCAGGAATTTATGTGGAGAGAGTGACAGATGTAAAAATATTTTTTTACTAAGATGTTTTAAAAATAATCATTTCAAAAATAATTTCATTCATGTTTGAATGAGTCGTAAAAGTTTTATTAAAATCCGAGATTTATTTGGTTTTTACAAAATTTTTAAATTAATGTGTTTTGCACTGGAAAAAAGACTGGGTTACGTTATATTACTTTATCAACTGTAAACTTTTGTTTACGATTTCGTTACCCGCTAACGAAAATCAAAACAAGGTATTTACCAAAATTTCGTACGCGTTAGAAAGGATTAAAATTTTTTTAAATGCAATTAAAAATAACTTTAACCTTTTTTTAATAATAACATAAACATTTTGCTGGAAAAAATTTGTTTCTGTTAAGTTTGTGACTTTTAACTTCATACTATAGTGTTTTTTCAGCAATTTAGTGGAGGTACCTACAACTAAGGTAGTGGATTCAGTGTGTTTAAATGCCAATGGCTCTCAGCTCATGTTGACTAAAAAAGATATATAATAACAACAGAGACTGTAAACGTCTGATGTAGCATGTGATCTATTTTATATTACTGGAGTTCAAAATATTTAAAGGTGATCGGAATTTATAAGGTATTTTTGTAATATTACAAAGAAAATGGAGATAATAGAACAAAAAAAGATTCCCATGAATTAATAAAGAAAGACATGTGTAAAATACTTGTACGTTTTGCACATTGTCGAGGGTCATACCTGCATAATTTCATTAGTTCTTGTCTTGGTAATTTCTGGTCTCCGGATCTGAACCTAGTGTCAGAAAAAAGATATCAATAACAACAAAGATTGTTATCACTTAACAAAACATGGTTCTAGTAAAGTTTTGGAAATCAACATGGTTAAAGGTATTTGTCTATATTTCTGAGATCAGGAAGTATTTACAGTATTTACATTATCCATTGTGGTATTTGTTCTTTAAGGATTGATGACCCAGTGGATATAGATGTTGGTTAAACTCTGTGATTTTACCCAAAATGTTGTGAGTTCAATACCACGCTACAGGAGTGGTAAATATGTCAATGTAATGTTTATATTTAATCTAATTTTTACAAATGATGATGTTAATATTTATAGGAAAAAGATACATTAGAAAAAATATATTCATAATATTTATTAAATAAAAAGACAGGTGTAAATACTTATTTATATTACACACTGTCGTGATTCGTACCAAGTTTTCTTCGTTGTCTTTTATATCAGGGATATCTGGTCTCCAGCTCTCAGCCTACGTTCAGTAAAATATATATATATATATATATATATATATATATATATATAAACACAGAAGTAAGTCCTAGCAAAACATGTATTATACAAAATTAGATAGATCTACTTATTTGTGATAACTAAGTGAATTTGAATTTTTTAAGTATTTAATGGATTCTGAAAATTTTATTTTAGTTTTAATTTAAAGCTAGATAATCATATTTGCTATTTCTAGGAACAATATATTCCTGTTTGTTTTAAACATAAATTATATTGGTTGGAATCTAAAAATTTTCAAATTTAAAAGTAATTTTCAGCCATTTTTGGGAGATCGACACATTTGTCAACAAAAGTTAATTATCAGTTTTAATAATCTTTCAAAAGTAAAATATATATATATTTGACACTATTTTTGGTAAGTAAGCAAATTTAATGCTAAATTTACCTGATTTACACAAGGATTACGTTTTTCTAGACTGAAATAAAGAATAAACTATTTTTTAATGATGGAACGTTATCTTTCTCATTTTACGTTATAATTTGTTGGCATACCATGACTGTCACATGCAAGATAAGCTAAGTGTCTATGGTGATTAGAAGCGTCATAATTGTTCACAGTTTTTTTTATGAGAGGAGAAGAAACCGTGAAGCACATAACCTATTATTGTACACACCCGGAAATTTTATATAATAAAAAGAACACGACAAATACAAAAAAACAAAAAAAACAATAAAAACATTAAAATTATTTAAAATAATCTAATTTCTCGACGATTTGTTTGAAATTTTTCAATTTCCGATTAGTACTCAGAATCTTTACTTAATAACTTAATGTGATCAAACTTTTACCAAAGGTGTTCTTAATATTAAAAGTCATAAAATAAAATACATTCGCAAAAACTAATAAATAAATGCAGGTGTAAAATACTCATATATTTTGCACACTGTCGAGGATCGTACCAGCATTTCCTCATAATCTTCTCTCTCGGGAATCTCTGGTTTCTGGCTCTCAGCCTACGTTTAGAAAAAACATATATATATATATATATATATATATATATGAGAATACAGAGAGTTAAGACGTAATAAAATATGGAGTACACAAAAGTGGGTATCTTCACTAATTTGCAATCACTAACATTTTAACTGAATTTTCCAAAATAATTAATCTTTTTGAAAATGTTATTTTACTTTTAATTGAAAGCTAAATAACCATATTTACTATTTCCAGTAACAAAATACTCTAGTGTATTTCAAACAGATTTTGTAGATTGGAATCTAAAATTTTGGGACTCTTTAAAATTTTCGGCATTTTTAGTGCAATCCTTAGATTTGGAAACAAATTTTAATTGTCAGATTTAATAATCTTTCAAAAATAAAATATATGTCTGTGACACCCTATTTTTTGAAAGTTAGCAAATTTAATGTTAAATCAATGTTATTTACACAAATATGAGGTTTTTGTAGCATGAATTTTAATATAAAGTATTTCTTCATAACGGAATGTTTTCTTTCTGACCATTCCCGTATGGTTTGTCATGTGATGACTACAGATGCAATTTAAGCTAAGTCTCTATGTTGATTAAAAGCGACATAGTTACACAAATTTTTTTCTGAGAGGGGAAGAAACCGTAAAACACATGGACCTTTTAATGTACATACGGAAATTCCCATACAAAAAGAAACATAAAAAAAAACGTTATTTTGGAAATCCGATGTCTCTATTTGTTTTAAACTTTTCAATTTTCGATTAGTAATCATAGTCTTTGCTTAATAATTTAATAATCTTACGCCTACAATTCTCTGAAGTATTTAAAAATAGTTTTCGAAATATATAAATTAGTATCATTAAAAAGAATGAAAATAATTCTTAAAATTTCATTATTAATCGAAAACATTTTGTCTTCAGACTATAATGAACTTTAGGTATATTATTTATTAAAGCAATTAAACTCTTATATAATTAAAAAAGAATATCATAGATTATGCATTTTCTATTTTACTATTGTGGGCAGATTTTTAGAAAAAAGTGCCAAATTTTTAAGAAATATAATTAATGATTTACATTCCACAATAAGTCCTTCGTTAAACTAATAAAAACAATTTTCCCTACAAAACTTTAATTCATGAAATTTCAGGAATTTATGTGGAGAGAGTGACAGATGTAAAAATATTTTTTTACTAAGATGTTTTAAAAATAATCATTTCTTTTAAAAATAATTTCATTTCAAAAATATTTGAATGAGTCGTAAAAGTTTTATTAAAATCCGAGATTTATTTGGTTTTTACAAGAATTTTTAAATTAATGTGTTTTGCACTGGAAAAAAGACTGGGTTACGTTATATTACTTTATCAACTGTAAACTTGCGTTTACGATTTCGTTACCTCCTAACGAAAATGAAAACAAGGTATTTACCAAAATTTCGTACGCGTTAGAAAGGATTAAAATTTTTTAAATGTAATTAAAAATAATTTGAACCTTTTTTTAACAATAACATAAAAATTTTGCTGGAAAAAATTCGTTTTTGTTAAGTTTGTGGCCTTTTATCTTCATACTATAGTGTTTTTTAAACAATTTAGTGGAGGTACCTACACTAAGGTATTGGATTCAGTGTGTTTAAATGTCAATGCCTCTCAGCTCATGTTGATTAAAAAAGATATATAATAACAACAGAGACTGTAAACGTCTGATGCAGTATGTGAACTATTATATTAATGGAGTTCAAAATATTTAAAGGTGATCGGAATTTATAAGGAATTTTTGTAATATTAAAAAGAAAATGGAGATAATAGAACAAATAAGATTCACATGAATTAATAAAGAAAGACATGTGTAAAATACTTGTACGTTTTGCACATTGTCGAGGGTCATACCTGCATAATTTCATTGGTTCTTGTCTTGGAAATCTCTGGTTTCTGGATCTGACCCTAGTGTCAGAAAAAAGATATCAATAACAACAAAGATTGTTATCACTTAACAAAACATGGTTATATATATATATATATATATATATATATATATATATATATATATATATATATATTAATTATTTACTTATTGCCCATAATTAAATAAGTCCCATAAACAGTTGTATTTACAAGTGTTCAGTACAATTATATTGCAGAACTTTTCCATATATTTCATTTGTAAACGAGTTATTTTCCGACGATTTTGTATCTTCAAGCGATTTACATTAACTTATTTTACTTTTTTTTTTAACTCTCGCGGTTCCCGCCTGTGGAACTCCCTTCCACAAGTCTGCTTTCCCGACAGTTACAATCTCCAGGTGTTTAAATGTAGGGTCAATAGACACCTCGTATCACACTAACTCCCAACTATTCTCACAACACTCTCATCTACCCAACCCTCATTCTCGGTATCCTCACCCGCCTATCACCCACCCTCTGTTATTTCCTATATTTAATCAGCCTTTCTCCTTTCTACGTAGCCCCCTGCACAGTAGTGGCAGTGACATGCCTTGCTCGGGGTGAAACGCTTATAAAAAAAAACAAAAAAAAAACTCTCTAGTAACAAGGATCTTTTATGAACGCACATTTTTCAAAATTATGAGAAGTTACTTAAAGATCTTAGAACTCTTTCATCCATGATTGTACGATCCTAGTTGGTATTTGATGGTTACACTTGGACATAGTTTCTTTTCTTTTAATGAGTAATTGATTTTGTTTAAAAACCCAGATTGTTAGAACTTAACATAGCATGTAGCCCAATAAATTATTGAAATTCAACAGTTTAAAGCTGATCGGAATTTTATAAACACTGTTCTTAATATAAAAAATACAACGATAATTGGACAAAATAGATTCACATCAATTAATAAATAAGACAGCTGTAAAATAGTCATAGACTTTGCACACCATCGTGGGTTGTACCTGCATATCTTTATTGTTTCTTATCCCGAGAATCGCTGGTCTCCGGCTCTCAGCCTACGTTCAGTTAAAAAAAAAAAAACAAATAAATAACAACACCGATTGTTAACATCTAAGAAATCATGCAGTCGACTAAATTATTGAAGTTCAATCTGTTCAAAGGTAATCGTACTTTAAAAGCAATGTTCTAAAAACACATGTATTCCACAATTATTCTGGAGCTCACCATGTTTAAAGCTGATCGAATTTTATAAATAATGTTTGTTATGGTTTATAAAATGGCGAGTGTTCTAAAAATAGAAAAAGATGGACACACTGACGCCAAGAATTCAAAATTGTTCGGCAAAATAAGGAACCGTTTCTTTTGGTAGGAGTATGAGTAAGAGTAGGTGTTAAGGACAGTAGTTTTTTGTAGGAGATTTGAAAAGAGGAGGACGCTAGTCAGTTGACCACTAGAGTCCAGAAGGGACAGGCTCGTTTACTACTAGCATCCCACAGTGAAGAGAATTTAGCTAGTCTGCTCCTGCATCCACACAAAATTTAAAGGTTGTAACTTGATGTAAAAACCTAAAGTTTTATACCAAAAATAAACATCATTAATTCAAGTTTGTGTTATCTTCTAATTATACCAAAACGAAGCAACACAACAGTGGTGACCACGACATACGAACAGAAAGCAACCTCATATACAAAATATTTATATACACATATAAAAGGATAAATGGTGCAAACAGGAGAGGAAACGACTCATCAAGGCACCGGAATTCATGGAAACCGCTGTAAATGGATGGTTTACGATATTAGAAACCCAGTTTCACTTGTGAAATGTGACAGTGTCGAGAACAAAGTTTTATACAATAATATCGTCGTTACCAAATGCTACCCCCGCATCACAAGACTACGAGAAATTAAAACGGACTCTGATAGAAGCTCACGAACAAACAAAACCGGAGCTTCTAGAAAAATTAATGTCGGCTACAACTATTTCAGGACGACCGTCGACATATTTGCACGAAATGCTATCCGTAGCTAAACGGATAGGTATTAGCGACGACATTGTGAAACACAAATTCCTGCAAGCATTACTGTCAGCAATAGCTCCAGTAATAGAGCTTTAAACAATAAACAATAGCTCCAGTAATAGAGATTTAAACCATACCAAACTTTGCAGGTTAGCAGATGAACTGATGCCATTATTGAATAACGATAAGGTATTTGTTGTTCAGCGACCCTTATCTACTAAGAATAACTCACAAACAAATTATAAAGGAAAATACAGCCAAGACACTTCACTGCCACTAAATGTCAGGCGTATCGGAATAACCAACGGACAAAAATTTGCAGAGCACATATTTATTTCGCCAATGAAGCAAGAACATGTAAACCTTGGTGTAAGATGCATATAGGTTTTGCACATTGTGGTGGGTCTTACCTGCATACTTCCATTGGTTCTTATCTTTGTAAACTCTGGTTTCCGATTCTCAGCCTAGATTAAGTAAAAATACATATAAATAAATAAAAACGAAGATTGGTAACACCTAAAAACGCATGTATTCCACAATTATTCTGGAGCTCACCATGTTTGAAGCTGATCGAATTTTATGAATAATGTTCTTAATATTAAAAATAGACATAAAACAAATAGATTCACATCAAGTAAACAATAAAAGACAGGTGTAAAATACTTATATAATTTGCACACTGTCGTGGATCGTACCAGCATTGGTTAAATGTGTCTCCTATCTCGGGAATCTCTGGTCACCGGCTCTAATCCTACGTTTAGTAATACATACATACATACATACATACATACATACATACATATGTATTCACACATACACACACATACACATATCAACGCACACTTCTGAGAAAAAACTCTCGTTGATAAAACATACATACTTAGACAAGAAAATAATAAACAGAAACTCAAAATCCTGGGAGCAATCTACATTAAACAACTTAAACCTGGTTTGAATACGATCAATTTTGATATTTCCAATAACGTACTCAAATGCCTGTAATCGGATCAGGGACCACAACGCCACTATTTTGTCACTGTCTTCGGCCATCCGCCACGGTAGGGATGGACTTGTATCTTCAATTTAATTCTCTTTATTGTTAATAACTTAAATGTTCTATGTTTACTGTGTGTTAATATTTATTCTTTGATAATGGCTTATGTGAGGCGAAAGCTTAGACCCGATAAAAAAATCAACAGTTACTGTGAGTTGTTGTTGTCTTTCAACGATATCATCATCAAGTATATCACACGGTACGAACGGATCCTACACAAAATTAATAGACAAAACTTGTCTATATTATTCAATGAAACCTGCATTAATGAAAAATGCTGCCAAAATACACACAATTTAAATATATATATATATATATATATATATATATATATATATATATATATATATATATATATAAAAGCACAGAGAGTTAACGCTTAAAAACATATAGAACACAAACAAGTCCCTCCGCCCATTTTCGACAACTAACTTTTAAATTGCAGTTTTAAAAATAAACAATTAAAAAAGATTTTTTTTGGGTTTTTATTGAAAGCTAAATTATTACATGAACTATTTCTAGAAACAAAAAACTCTGTGTATTTCAAACATAAATTTTATTAATTGTGATTTAAAATTTTGAGATTTTTTAAAATTTAAAAATGTTTGGCTATTTTTGAGCGATTGACACATTTGTAAACAAAATTTAATTATAAGTTTTAATAATGTTCAAAGATAAAATGTTTATCTGTGACACGTTTTCTTTTTGGAAAGTTTACAAATTTAAAGTTTAAATTAATGTTTTTTACATAAGTATTAGTTTTTTATAGCATGAAATTTAGAATAAACTATTTTATAATGACACAGTGTTATCTTTCTGACCTGTTCCGTATGATTTAACATGTGATGACTGCCAGATGCAAGGTAAGCTGTGTGTATATGGTGATCCCAAGTGACATAATTGACCAAATTCTTTTCTGAGAGGGAAAGAAACCGTTAAACACGACTTTTTAATGTACACACGGAAATTACCATACAAAAAATGTTCATATATATATATATATATATATATATATATATATATATATATATATACACACACACACAAAATAAATAAAAATCGTATTGAAAAATCCGTTTATTTGACGATTTGTATCAAACATTTCAATTCTTGATTAGTAGATACAGTCTTCACCATTTAACTCAATATTCTAACGCTTACAAGTCTTTGAAGAATTTAAAAATATTTTTGAAACTTAATAAATTATTATATTTTGAAAAAAAAATGAAAACAATTCTTTTAAAATTTAATTATTAATGGAATTTTTTTCTTCTGACTACAATGTCCTTAAGATGTATTATCTATTAAAGTAATTAAAATCTTAAATATATATGTATTCAGTTACTTTGTTTTTGTCCATAATTAAATTTGACTAGTCCACATTTTTTAAAATCATTTCACCCCAAGCAAGGTATTTCACTGCCACTGTTGCGCAGGGGGTTAGATAGGGGAAAGTGATGAGAAAGAGTGGTTAGGGGGTTAGATAGGGGAAAGTGTTGAGAAAGAGTGGTTAGGGGGTTAGATAGGGGAAAGTGATGAGAAAGAGTGGTTAGGGGGGTTACATAGGGGAAAGTGATGAGAAAGAGTGGTTAGGGCGTTACATAGGGTTGGGTAGATGGGAAAAGTGTTTGAGAGAATGGAGGCGAGTTAGTGTGTTAGGAGGTAAAGTGTTTAATACAATTATATTTTACAACTTTTCAATAATTTTCATTTGTAAACGAGCTATTTCGAGACACAGTTTTTTTAACTTTCGGTGTCTTCTAGCCATTTACAATAACAGATTTTACTGTTTTTTTTAAAAACGCTCACGTAACAGGGATTGTCTATGAACGCGCATTTTTCAAAATTAGGAGAAGTTACTTAAAGATCTTAGAACACTTGCATCCATGATAATATTATCCTAGTTGGTATTTGTTGGTATGGTTACACTTGGACATAATTTATGTTCTTTTACTTAGAAATTAATTTTTCTTTACAAAATCAGATTTTTAGAACCTAACATAACATGTAGCCCACTAAATTGTTGAAATTCAACAGTTTAAAGTTGATCGGATTTTTATAAATAATGTTCTTAATATAAAAAAAAATAAAATACAACAATAATAGAACAAAATAGATTCACATCAATTAATAAATAAGATAGGTGAAAAATACTTATAGATTTTTTACACTGTCGTGGGTCGTACCTGAATATTTTCATTGTTTCTTATCTCGAGAATCGCTGGTCTCCGGCTCTCAGACTACGTTCAGTAAAAATCATATATATAAATAACAACACCCATTGTTAACATAAAACATGTAGTCGACTAAATTATTGGAGTTCAATGTGTTTAAAGATGAGTTCAGCTCTCAGCTTACATTCAGTAAAAAAATTATAAAAATTTCAACACAGATTGTTAATATCTAACAAAACTTATTTTCCATTAAATTATTGAAATTCAATGTGCTTAAAATTAAAAAAAAACAGTGTTCTTAATATTAAAAAATAGTGATAATAAAAGAAAACAGATCAACATCAATTTAATAATTGAAGGAAAGGTGTAAGATGCATATAGATTTTTCACATTGTCGTGGATCGCACCTGCATACTTCCATTGGTTCTTATCTTCGTAATCTCTGGTCTCGGGACCTCACCCTAGATTCAGAAAGAAAACATATATATAAATAATAACGAAGATTGGTAACACCTAACAAAACATATATTCCACAATTATTCTAGAGCTCAACATTTTGGAATGTGAATTAATTTTATTAAAAATGTTCTTATTAAAAATGATGAACAAATAGATTCACATCAACTAAACAATAAAGGACAGGTGTAAAATACTTATAGATTTTTCACACTGTCGTGCGTCGTACCTGCATATTTTCATTGTTTCTTATCTCGGGAATCGCTGGTCTCCGGCTCTCAGCCTACGTTCAGTTAAAAAAAAAACATGCAAATAAATAACAACACCGATTGTTAACATTTAGGAAATCATGCAGTCGACTAAATTATTGAAGTTCAATAAGTTCAAAGGTAATCTTACTTTAAAAAACAATGTTCTTTATATTAAAAAATAGCGACAATAAAAGAAAATAGATCAACATTAATTAACAATTAAAGGTGTAAGATGCATATAGATTTTTCATATTGTCGTGGGTCTTACCTGCATACTTCCATTGGTTCTTATCTTTATAAACTTTGGTCTCCGGTTCTCAGTCTAGATTCAGTACAAAAAACATCTATATAAATAAAAACGAAGATTGGTAACACCTAAAAACGCATGTATTCCACAATTATTCTGGAGTTCACCATGTTTGAAGCTGATCGAATTTTATGAATAATGTTCTTAATATTAAAAAACAGATTCACATCAACTAAACAATAAAAGACAGGTGTAAAATTCTCATTTTGCACACTGTCGTGGATCGCACCAGCATTTCCTAATTGTCTTCTATCTCGGGAATCTCTGGTTTCTGGCTCTCATTCTACGCTTGTAATATAACACAGAGAGTTAATGCTTAACAAAACATATAGTACATTAAAGAAGTCGCTCTATTCATTTTCGATAACTAACTTTTAAATTGTATTTTTAAAAAGAAAAAATTTTTTTAACATTTTTAATTTAATTTTAATTGAAAGCTAAATAATTAGATGTGCTGTTTCTAGTAACAAATTACTCTGGTGTATTTCAAACGGAAATTATATTAATTGGAATATAAACAAAAATTAATTATCAGTTTTAATAATGTTTCAAAAATAAACCTTATATCTGGGACACGCTATTTTTGGAAAGTTCGCAAATTTAAAGTTAAATTAATGTTATTTACCCAAGTATTACTTTTTTATAGCATGAGATTTAGAATAAAAAATTTCACAATGACAGAGTATTATCTTTCTGACCTGTCTCGTATGGTTTGACATGTGATGACTGCCAGATGCAAGATAAACTATGCGTATAATATGCACATAGCTTATCTATGTCTTATGTGATCACCATATACACTTTATATAGTGATCACAAGCGACATATTCTTTTTTTTGAGAGGGGAAGAAACCGTAAAACACATTACATTTTAATGTACACACGGAAATTACCATACTCTATATATATATATATATATATATATATATATATATATATATATAAATGACAACACAGAAATTAACACCTAACAAAATATGTAGTACACTAAAGTAGATACCTCCATTCATTTTCGATAAATATCTTTTAATTAGGAATTTTGAAAATATTTAATGATTTTTGAAAATTTTATTTTAGTTTGCTTTGAAAGCTAAATAATTAGATTTATTTTTTCTAATAACAAAATACTGTGGTGTATTACAAACAAAAATTTTAATGACTGGAATCTAAAATTTTGTGATTTTTTAATTTTCAAAAAACAATTTGGCCATTCTTGACCGATCGACATATTTGTATAGTAAAAATAATATATAGTTTTAAATGATCTTACAAAAATAAATATACTCTAGTTTTTGGAAAGTTAGCAAATTTAAAGGTAGACCAATATGATTTACACAAGTATTATTTTTTCATAGCACGAAATTTAAAACAAACTATTTCTTAATGAAAGTTTCTCATCTTTACCGTATGATTTGACATGTGATGGCTGCCAGATTTAAGATAAGCTAAGTGTGTATGGTGATTAGAAGCGACATAATTGTCCAAATTTGTTTTTTTCTGAGAGAGGAAAAAACTATGAAACACATCATCTTTTAATTTACTCACGGAAATTGCCACACCAAGAAAATTTCAAATACACAAAAAAAAAAAAAAGATTAAAAATCATTTTGCAATATCCGGTGTTTCGACAATTTGTATTAAACTTTTCAATTTTTGATTAGTAAATATAGTCTTCACTTAACAAACTTACTAACCTAGCTCCTAAAAAAATATTTTTAAAATTTATTGAATTATTATAATTAAAAAGAATGAAACAATTCCTTTAAAATTTTATTAATTATCGAAAATTTTCTCTGAAGACAACAATGTCCTCAAGATATATTATTTATTAAAGCAGTTAAAAACTTAGTTAATTAAATGATGTCATAGATATATTGCATTTTCGATTTTAGTATTAGGAGCAGAGTTTTGAAAAAAGGGTTAAATGTTTGAAAACATAATAGATCGTTTTCATTCCCTAATAAGTCCTGCGTTTAACTAATAAAAGCAATGTTCCCTACAAAATTTAATTCTTGAAGTTTCAAGAATTTACGTGAAGAGGAAAACAGATGTGAAACAATCTTTTCATTAAGATGTTTAAAAAATAATTGAATTCATTTGTGAATGAGTCGTAAAAGTTAAATTAAAATCCGACGTTTATTTTGCTTTTAACAAGAATTTTCAAATAAATGTGTTTTATGCTGAAAATAAACTGTTACGTAATATTACTTATCAACAGTAAATTTTCGTAACTATTTGGTTATCTGCTAACAAAAATCAAAACAAGATATTTACCAAAATTTCGAATGTGTTATGATTAAAAAAACCTTTCTTCGTAATAATAACATGAACATTTTGATGAAAAAAGTTAGTTTTTATTAAGTTTGGGACCTTTTATTTTCATACCATAGTGTTTTTCAGCAATTTAGTGGACTAAATACACTAAAGTATTGGATTCAGTATGTTTAATTGTCAACGGCTCTCAACCTAAGTTCAGTAAAAATATATATATATATATATATATATATATATATATATATATATATATGATAACGGCGGAGACTGTAAACGTGTAACACAGCATGTAATTTACTACATTACTAGAGTTTATAAACAATGTTTCTAATATTAAATAAAAAAGGAGATATTATAACAAAATAGATCCACATCAATTATTAAATAAAGGCAGGTGTAAAATAAGTGTACATTTTGCATAATCTGTGGTGGATTGGGGTAAGAAATGGCTCGTGAATTTTAATGCTTCCAAAACGAAGCTGCTATCTATTAACCATCACAGACAATCGCTCCTATCCCCATTAACAGAAACCAGGCTAGTCTCCCTGAAAGTAAAACACTGCGCCTCCTCAGGTTAACTTTTACAACAATAATGGAATGGAAATGATTATATAGAATCCATAGCCAAATCCGCTGCTAAGAAGGTCGGTTCTCTGTGCGGGGCCAGGAAGTTTTTCCCGTCTGAAACAATCCTGCACATATATAAATCTACCATCCGCCCGTGCATTGAATACTTCTACCATATCTGGTCGAGTGCTCCTGCTATCCACCTAGGGGTTCTTGACAAAATCCAACGTAGAACCTATAATGTGATTGATCCTTCTCTTGGCAGCTCGAGTACAGTCATTTTCTCACCGGCGCAATGTGGCTTCCTTGTGTCTCTTTTACAAATTATCTCATCAGTATTCTCATCCTTCTCTTACCCACTTTCTGATACCCCCTATAACCTGTCACTCTTTCACATAACTTTCCTCCTATGTAACCCGTTGCACAAAGGTGACAGTAAAATGCCTTGTTTGGGGCGATACGTTTATAAAAAAATACATTATTGTGGGTCATACCTGCATAATTTCATTGGTTCTTATTTTGGTAATCTCTGGTCTCCGGATCTCGCCCTAGATTCAGTAAAAACATATATAAATAAATATAAAGATTGTTATCACCTAACAATACCTGTATTCTAGTAAATTATTGGAGATAAACATATTAAAATATCATCGCACTTTTACAAAAGATGTTCTTAGTATTAAGAAAAAATAAAAACATTAGAACAAAATACATTTACATCGATTAATAAATTAAAGACATGTGTAAAATACTTGTACGTTTTGCACATTGTCGAGGGTCATACCTGCATAAATTCATTGGTTCTTGTCTTGGTAATTTCTGGTCTCCGGATCTGAACCTAGTGTCAGAAAAAACATATAATAAATAACAACAGAGATTGTTATCACCTAACGGAACATGTATTCGAGTAAATGTTTGGATATCAAACTATTTAAACGATCGAACTTTTACAAAATATGTTTTTATATTAAAGGCAATAGAGACATTAGAAGAAAATACATTCACAACAATATAATAAATAAAATGTTGGTGAAAATCTAAACTTATTTATAAATGGAACTTTGTGTGTGTGTGTGTGTGTGTGTGTGTGTGTGTGTCCGTGTGTCCGTTACCTATAGACTCCGAAACGGCTGAACCGATTTTCTTTAAAATTTACAGTTGTACTATAAGCGTCTGAGAGTGTTCTTAGCTAGATTTTGTGTCGAGGTACCCCCGATAAATATCAAAAATCGATTATGGAAAAAATTGGGTTATAGAACGAGTGGTCCGATTTTAATCAAATTTGATACACTCATAGGCAAAGACATAAGAAACGATATTCAGAAGTTTCAAAGTTGCAGTTCTTACAATAGTGCAGAAAATCGATAATATATATATATATATATATATATATATATATAAACGGCAAGATGTTTGTGTTTGTGTTTGTGTTTGTTTATCTGTCTGTATGTCCTTTATACAACTCCACAATTTTTATCCGATTCTCACCAAACTTCACATAAATATTCTTTAGGCTGAGTCTTAGCTCCAGGATCATGGATTATTTTTAAAGCTTTCATTACACCCGATCAACGCCGGACTATACTGCTAGTACTTATATATTTTGCACACTGCCGTGGGTCATACCTGCGTATTTTCTTTGTTTCTCAACTCAACTACTTCTGGTTTCTGGTTGACAGCCTACGTTTAGTAATACACACACACACATACTCCCCCGCACGCGCATATATATATATATATATATATATATATATATATATATATATATATTAATTATTTAGTTATTGGCCATAATTAAATAAGTCCCATAAACAGTTGTATTTACAAGTGTTCAGTACAATTATATTGCAGAACTTTTCCATATATTTCATTTGTAAACTAGTTATTTCCCGACGATTTTGTATCTTCAAGCGATTTACATTAACTTATTTTACTTTTTTTTAACTCTCTAGTAACAAGGATCTTTTATGAACGCACATTTTTCAAAATTATGAGAAGTTACTTAAAGATCTCAGAACTCTTTCATTCATGATTGTACGATCACACACACATACACACACACACATTTATATATATGTAATTAGTCAGAGTAATGAGTAAATTAGACCAGTAGACAATTACATTAACAAGTGTTCAATACAATTATACTGTTGAACTTTTCAATATTTTTCATTTGTAAACGAGTTATTTTGCGACCAAGATTTCGGTGTCTTCAGGCGATTTGCAATAACTCATTTTACCATTTATTTTAAAACGCTTACGTAACAGGAATCTTTTATGAACGCGTATTTTTTAAAATTAGGAGAAGTTACTTAAAAGTCTTAGAACACTTTTATCCATGATTGTATGATCCTAGTAGCTATTTGTTGGTGTGGTTACACTTCGACATAATTTCTGTTCTTTCATTTACTAATTAATTTTTGTTTAACAACACAGATTGTTAGAAAGTAACAAAACCTATAGACCACTTAGTTATTGGAATTCAACATGTTTAAAGTTGATCGGACTTTTATAAACAATGTTCTTAATATTAAAATTACAACGACAATTGAACTGTGGTGATACCGAGCAAAAGCGATGGAGCGGATTTTTGCTCTTTTACGACCAAAAAGCAAATGACCAAAAGTCGTCGCTGTGTCGCCGGCTCCGCGCAGATGTTCCGGTTGAAAACTAAAAATTAATTAAATATTCAATTTCCAGTTCGCGAGCCTACGCGAATTTTATTTATCAGCCAATGGGAAGCCCAGAACCAAACACAAGTGTGAAATCCCAAATGAGCTGCTGTGATCCAAAAAGAAGATATAAAAAGCGGATACAGAAAGCATCGCCAGGCAGACCGACTCGAGGAGAAGAGAGTAATTAGTATCTCCCTTGATCGAAGTCAAGTGGCTTAATATGTTCGCCTCCCTTACCTCTTTCCTTCTTCCCTGACTCAAAAACTACTTACTGACCAAAGAAGCGAATACATCAAAGACATTCCTTACTTACACGCTCCCAAATTCCTAAGTATTAATTCTCTTTCAGCATTTTATTGCCACGAACATTTTAACGACCTATACTTCATGTATTATTTCAATTGTAAAAACATTAATTGATATGTGTATATATAAATTTTATTTTTCTACTCAGATTGCCTTTCTTGATTTGTAATTATTTTATGGCTTATAGTGGGCTATCTACAACAAGGCCAAATTCCGTTAACCTGCAACAGTATGCAACTACCCTTCACTAGAACGAACACCCACTACTAACAGAAAAAGAATAGATAAGCAACCCACTATAGAACAAAATAGGTTCACACCTAAACTTATTTATAAATGAAACTTTGTCTGTGTGTCTTTGTGTGTGAGGTCATTCGTCTCGGGCTGTCAGCCTACGCTTAGTAATGCACGCACGCACGCACGCATATATTTTTATGTATATGCATATAATTTTTAATTATTTATTTATTGCCCATAATTTACTGTTTTTTTTAAACACTCACGGAACAGGATTCTTTTATGAACGTGCATTTTTAAAAATTAGGAGAAGTTACTTAAAGATTTTAGAACACTTGCATCCATGATTGTATGATCCTAGTTGGTATTTGTTGGTATAATTACACTCGGACATAATTTATGTTCTTTTATTGAGTAATTCATTTTTGTTTAAAAACTCAGAATTTTAGAACCTAACATAGCATGTAACCCGCTAAATTATTGAAATTCAACAGTTTAAAGGTGATTGAACTTTTATAAACTATGTTCTTAATATAGAAAATACAACGATAACAGAATCAAATATTATATATATTTGTGACATGCTATTTTTGAAAAGTTAGCAAATTTAATGTTAAATTAATGATATTTACACATGTATTACGTTTTTATAGCATGAAATTTAAAATAAACTATTTCTTAACGACAGAGTGTTATTTTTCTGAATTTTTAGTACGATTTGACATGTGATGACTGCCAGATTTCAAGATATGCTAAATGTGTATGGTATTTAGAAGCGACATAATTGTCCAAATTTTTTTTCTGAGAGAGGAAGAAACCGTGAAACACATGATGTTTTTATGTACTCACGGAAATTACCATACTAAAATAACTTTAAATATCCCCACTCCAAAAAATTTTTTTTCTCCAGACTTCAGTGTCCTTAAGATATATTATTTATTAAAGCAGTTAAAAACTTATGTAATTGAATAACGTCACGGTTTTATTGCATTTTCGATTTTAGCATTAGGAGCAGATTTTCGAAAAAGGGGCTAAATGTTTAAAAACAATAATAGACGATTTACTTCCCTAATGAGTACTGCGTTTAACAGCAAAAAGCAAAGTTCCCTACAAAACTTACTTCTTGAAATTTTATGAATTTACCTGAAATTCGTAACAGATGTAAAACTATATTTTGATCAAGATGTTTAAAAAAATAAATTCGTTTTTATTAAGCTTGGGTCATTTTGTCTACATACTATGGTGTTTTTTTCAGCGATTTAGTGAAGGTACCTACACTAAAGTATTGGATTCAGTGTGTTTAAATGTCAACGGCTCTCAGCTTATGTCCAGTAAAAAAAAAAAATGTATGTCTTATAAGACAGAGACTGAAAACGTCTAACGCAGCATGTAACTTACTATTTTACTGGAGTTCAAAATGTGTAAAGGTGATCGAACATTTATAAAGAATTTTTCTAATATTAAAAATAGAATGGAGATAATAGTACAAAATAGATTCACATTAATTAATAAACAAAGACAGATGTAAAATATTTGTATGTTTTGTACTTTGTCGTGGGTCATACCTGCATAAATTCATTGGTTCTTGTCTTGGTAATCTCTGGTCTCCGGATCTGAGCCTAGAGTCAGTAAAAAACATATATAAATAACAACAAAGATTCTTATCACCTAACGAAATATGTAGATTATTGGAGATTAGCTTATTTATAGGTGATCGAATTTTTACAAAAAATGTTCTCAATAATAAAAATAAATACAGACATTAGGAGAAAATACATTCACATCAATTAATAAATATTTTATTTAGCAGGTTTAAAATACGTATATATTTTCCACACTGTCGTGCGACGTACTTACATAATTTCTTTGTTTCTTATCTCGGCAATCAGTTTAGTAATATATCTCAGCCTACGTTTAGTAATATATATATATATAAGGAACGAAGAAGATATTGGCAACGTTCAAAACATTAATTTAAAACAGTGCTCAATATAAAAACAGAGCAATGTGACTACAAACAACTGTACAAACTACAATTTACTACAAAATTGTACATTTTGTTTCGATATTGAAAAATCTATGTCTCATCAGGTAGATAATCTTGATCATTATTATTAATCATCTGATTGCACTTAGCATGAAACAGTCTATCGCCACTGAGTGTTGACTTCAATGTTCACTCTTATATATATATCTCATTCAGTAAAATGAATTAGAGCACTCTAGCTATTGGGCGCGTATAATGATAATATATGCACTAAAAAGTCTTCCTTTTTCCACCGAACGCCCATAGCCCAGAGGTAAAATCGCCGACTGACGCCAATTCGGTCGGGTTTCAATCCTAGGTTAAAAAGCAATCGGAGTCTAACCGTACTGATGAGCTGTGATACAGCAAAACAGATCTGTCTGCGGATGACTATATATATATATATATATATATATATATACTTTGTTTTTGGTCATAATTAAATTAAACCAGTACACAGTTTTATTAAAAAGTCTTCAGTACAATTATATTGTAGAACTTTTGAACATCTTTTAATTTGTAAATGAGTTATTTTGCGGCTCAGGTTTCTACCTTTTGGTAGCTTCAGGCGATTTCCAGTAACTGATTTTACCGTTTTGTTAAACGCTCATGTAACAGGCATTTTTTATGAACGCGAATTTTAAAACACTTTCATCCATGATTGTATAAACCTAGTAGGTATTTGTTGGCATGGTAACACTTGGGTATAACTTCTGTCCTTTTCTTTTAGTAATTCATTTTGGTTTGGGAATAACATATATATATATAGTAACAAAATTGTGGAACTCGTAGGTTTTTTTCCCTGTTGTTCATGCATTTACTTTTATAAAGAGTGCTCGATACAACTTAGAGCGTTATATTGTAATGGTTGTTACAATGGTTTATAAATTCATAGTATCACTACACAAACATTTTCGCGTTTCGAAGCTGTCTTGCGTGCTTCTCATCGGGTGAAAAGGTTGAAATGAAAATTAAATGGTGAAAACGGTTTATTTGTGGTGATATGATGTTTAAGTGAAAGTGTGGTTGGGAGCTTATTCTGATTTTGTCGGCCGTATTGTAGTCTTAGAGATATGGGTTAGGAGAGGTGGCTTCGTTTAAGACAGGTTCCTTATTTATTTTGTCTGGATGTGGTGGAAGTGGCGTCGTTTTTAGTGAGACCGATGTAAATGAAAGTGTGGTGGGAGTTTGAGAATGGTCTTGTCATCTGTTTGTGGTCCTAGAGGTGCTGTTATTGGGTTAAGAGAAGGGTGTGGAGTAGCTTAGTTTTGGGCAGGTTGCTTTTTCGTTTAGTTTAGGTATTTTATATTGGGATATATGTTTTTTTAAAATATTTTTTTAGTTTTTATTTTGCTACTATTTACAGGTAGATAGTATTACTGTTGGTGTGGTGTGGGATTTATTTGCTTTTATTTCTACGTTTTTTGTTCTAATTTTTTTTTTAGAGGGTTGATTATATGTATTTATTGCATTTTTGGTGGGGTCGTGTGGATGAGGTGTTTTTTTTTTGTTATTTAAATATTAACGAGAAATATTTGCGATGTTTGCATAATACTGCTAATTCGTCTCTACGGTTTAATAGTTCGCTACTATTGGGGTACTTTAGAATGTGTAGCTTTTCACTTAAACATAAAGGGCAGATGTCGTTAAGTGAGTTGCAAGATCTAGTTTTTTCTACGATTTTCCATTTTACTTTGGGTTTCTGTTTTGAGTTATATATATATATATATATATATATATATATATATATTATGCTCTCATAATAATCTCATATATATATATATATATATATATATATATAATATTATGCTCTCATTACGATTGAACTCTCTGGAGAAGAAAATTTTAAAAACAGTTTCCACTTCGGCTATAATGCGTGACTCTTCAGAAATGAATTGATTTCTCTCGGTGACTGGCGTCTGTATACACTGCTTATATACAAGACGTTAAAATTTCCCTTCTCTGATGCCATGCGCCGATGGCTTAGGGAGTAGAGACTCCGACTGACACCAAATCGGTCAAGTTTCGATCCCAGCCAGAAGCAAGTGGATATATCTAGCCACACTGTGATACAGCGAAGCGGGCTTGTATGTGGATGACTAATGTATATATATATAACATGACACAAATTGTTAATGCCTAACTAATACGTAGTACATGAAATTATTGAAGTTAAATATGTTTAGCGGCTCTGACACAACGTTCAGTGAAAAATGTATAAAGACTCCTAGTCTACTAAATTATTGGAGTTTAAACGTGATCCGACTTTTACAAATCAGTTTTCTTAATATCAAAAATAGAGATAATAGAACGTAACATTTCAATAAGAATTAATAAATAAAAGACAAGTGTAAAAAACGTACATATTGGGACGTATATTAGTTTTTATTTTTAAATTATAAGGTCCACGGCTCACAACCTACGTTCGGGTAAAACGAAATCTATAAGCGTAGTAGAACAAAATAGATTCACATCAATTAATAAATAAAAGAAAAATGTAAAATACTTATAGATTTTGTACACTGTCGTGGATTGTACCTTCATACTTTCATTGGTTCCTATCTTGGGAATCTCTGGACTCCGGCTCTCAGCCTACCCCAGGGGAAAAAATATATATGTATCAATACCAAGACAGATTCTTAAAATCTAACTTCACTTATATTCCGTTAAATTACTGTAATTCAACATGTTCAAAGGTGAGCACTTCTCAGGCTACTTCCAGAAAAAATATGTAAATAACAAGAGAGATTGTTAACATCTAACAAAACATGTAGTCTATTAAATTATCGAAGTTCAATATTTTTAAAGATGACTGGACATTGATAAACAATGTTCTTCATAATCAAAAAAGAAGAAGCAGGGCTAAAAAGATCAATAACACTCCATAAATAAAAGACAGGTGTAAAAAACGTATATATTTTTCACATTGTCGTGTGACGTACCTGTATGGTTTCATTGGTTCTTGTATTTAAATTAACAGATCTTCGGCTCTCAACCTACGTTCGGATAAAAATGAATAAAGAAATATATATAAATCACAACACAGATTGTTAAAACCTAACAAAACATGTAAAAATGTATAGATAAATAACAACATTGATTTTTAACAACTAAAAATCATGTAGTCGACTAAATTATTGGAGTTCAATATATTTAATGGGGAGCGGCTTCCAGACTACTTTAAAAAACAAGACAAATACATATAAATACCAACACAGATTGTTGACGCCTAACACAACATATTGTATACTATATTATTGAAGTTCAACGTGTTGAAAAGTGAATGGCTCTCAGTCTAAGTTCATTAATATATATATATATATATATATATATATATATATATATATATATATATATACTAGCAGTATAGCCCGGCGTTGCTCGGGTGTAATGAAAGCTTTAAAACTAATCCATGGTCCTGGAGCTCATACTCTTTGGACGTTGACACGAAAGACTAAAAAGCAATAGTTGTTTCCAGTTAAAGCAAAACCGTAGACTGAAAGAAAAATGAATGGATGTAAGTAAAATTTTCATTTCCTGGTATCGATATCAAATAAGTTTTTTTTCGTTGTAAACTGAATTTTGAAGGCTAAATAAGTCCTCTGAGTAAATGGTATCATGGCTGAGACTAAGAATTACAATTATACCTACTTAGAGCCAAACCCGAAGCAAAAACTAAAATAAAAGGGCTGAAAAAAATACAGACATACAGGTAGACAGACACAGACACAAACATCTTGCCTTATATATATATATATATATATATATATATATATATATATATAAATATATAATCGATTTTCTGCACTATTGTAAGAACTGCAACCTTGAAACTTCTGAATATCGTTTCTTATGTTTTTGTCTATGAGTGTATCAAATTTGATTAAAATCGGACCATTCCTTCTATAATCCGATTTTTTCGATTATCGATTTTCGATATTAATCGGAGGTACCTCGACACAAATCCTAGCTAAGAACACTCGCAGACGCTTATAGTAGAACTGTGTAAATTTTCAAGAAAATCGGTTCAGCCGTTTCGGAGTCTATAGGTAACGGACACACAGACACACACACACACGCATATACACACACAGAGACAAAGTTCCATTTATAAATAAGTTTAGATATCAACAAAAAAAGCCTCATAAAACATGTACCGACTAAATTATTGGTGTTCAATATGTTTAAAGTAGATCGGGATTTTGCAAACTATGTTTTTAGTGTTAAAAATAGAGATATGTTATTGAATTTTAGGTACTTTGGATTTAGCTTTACAAAGATGGGTGTTCAAAAAATATTAGAAAATCAAGAAAATAGCTTTGGGTGGCAACCAGCCGAAGAGAAGGAAAACACTGAATCTAATACAATGTGAACGGCATCTCTTACAAGCAATCTAATATTTTATTGAAATTTAGGTACTTTGACTTTAGCTTTGAAAAGATGGGTTTTGAGAAAATGTTAGAAAATTACCAATAAATTTTAAATTTATTATTGATACATTTCTTATAATTTGAAAATGTTGTATGAGAGTGGGTTGAAAAGTTCAGAGGATGGCTATGAAGGAATACCTCTTGAGCTGTGAAATCTTGCATGCATCAGTTTAAGTTCTTCTGAATCAACTGCATTGATTCTTTCCAGGTAAACTGATATCTGATTGTTTAAAGAAGATTGTTCCTACCGTTGATCAAAAAAAGTCATCAACAGAAGATATGACGTCATCATCACTGAGATACTGATTCTCAGTCAAATGTTTTTTTTCATGTTGGGGAACAATCAAATCAACAGAATAGTTGGTTGTTTTGTTTTTATGGCATAGGCATATCAACATCGGCGGGTCATTTATTGCCAACTAAATTTTTTTTTATTGCTGGTAATACCTTTTTCTTTCAACAATTTATTGTTGTTTTTATATAAGTTTTGTGTCTAGTAATACTTTTTTCTTTTCGAGTATCAAGATTCAATTCTTAAGGGCAGGGTCCCTAAGTCTTACCCTTGTTATTTAACCCATAACTGGAGGGAAGGAACGGATTAATACCTTTCCCAAGGGTACTAATGCTTAAGTGAATGCAGAGTGTTCAACTGGAATTCGAACTCGGCTCACCGATTTCTCTTTCTGAGCCGATATCCACTGCACCCCAACACACATCTTTCACTTAACGTTTACAGCACCTGGTATTCCCAAGCGGTCACCTCAACAGGATAGGGAGTGTATGATCAACCAGTTCAAAGCCACAGTTACATATAGCAGCCATTAAGTTAAAGACTCGTGTGCTGGTATATTGTCCTGATGAAACAAGACACATTTCGTCAGCCTTCATGGGCGTTTGGTCCTAATAGCCTTTCATATCTGCCTCAGTAAGTTAGCATAGTACTTTTCATTGATGGCGTGGTTCTTTTGAAGTTATTCAATAAACACAATGACTTTTCATCTAAAAAAACTAGGGCTATCATCTTTCCTGCAGATGAAATGACCTTGAACATGGCATCTAATGAGCAGAAACATTCATTATGCCAATTTTATTATGCAGAAGACTTATAATTAGTAAATACAGTTTTAATTTAATTACAATATCTGGCTGCTAAAAATTGAGACAAAATTTTAAAAGATTGAAAAGTATATAATTTATTTTTTAGATTTATTATTCACCAAATAATTAAATTATCTGAGAAAACATCATTAATATATTTTATTCATAAAAGTAATTGAAAGATTTTCTCATTAAAAATGTTTTAGTTTTGCTGCATTATTTATTTGACGATTTTCTTCAACTGGGAATCATGTTTAAGCAAAAAACTTTATGTTATAAAAAAAGGAAAAAGAATGAGTTTCTCAAAATATGATAAAAGTAAAATTATTTGGGATAACTTATATATATATATATATATATATATATATATATATATATATATATGTATATATATATTGTTACGAATATTTAAAAAAATAATTCCTTTTGTTTTAATAAGTCTTGAAAGTTTTATTAAAATCTGCCAATTACGTGATTTTTGCAAGAATTTACAAAATGTGTTTTTGACTGAAAAGGTAAATCATTATAATTTCCCATACAAATTTATGGTTCAGCGTTGATGCTAAAAAAACAAGATATTTTAACTAAATTTCCAAGTTTATGAAAAAGATTAATGAACATTAAAAGAAAAACTTTTATTCTTCATCTTAATAATAGTAAAATATTTTGACAATAATAATTTGTTTTTATTGAGTTTTGGTAATTTTTTCATCGTGTATCTATATTTACTAAATTGAGTCATAACTTATTCCGTTTTTTGGCAAGCATTTGTTGTGATGCGTGGATCATCTTAAAAAAATCTATTTCTTAAATACATCATAAGAAGTAATGAAAATGGTTTACGTATCACAATGTTTAATGGAAGAGGATAATCTTCATAACGGCACAAAAGCAAAGAATGGCAATGTTGTGCGTTTGATAGGATCATAGTGGAATAAAGAATTATTTGTAATTATTGAAACCCAATAGAACACTATATGCAAATTTATGTGTCCAAAAGTTGCAACATGTTCATAAATTATCGTCGAAAAGTGCCCTGTGCTCATTAATAGGAGAAAATGTCCTTCTCAAATACAATGAAAGACTGGATAACTCAGTAAAACACTTTGGAACTCAGTTGGTCTATTCTAACCCAACCGCCATATTTAACTGCCCTTGTACCAATAGATTATTATCTTTTTCAAATGATTCAAAACGCATTGATGGAGAAAACATTCTCTAATAAAAACCAGATTCAAGAGTTCATTGAAAGCTCTTTTTGCATCAAAATCCGTGGAATTTTCCTCAAAAGGTACTAAACAGCTGCCTGAAAATTTTTAACAAGTGATTTCAAATAAGGGTGAACACATATTTGAATAAAATGTAATTGTACTTTATTTTTTTGAAGAAGAAAGTTGAAAAACAAAAACAGAAATTATTTATGACTTAACCTAATAGTAAGGTCATAATGAATGTTGTTGCGTTTGATGTTTGTTCATTTACATTAGTCTCCATATTATCTTGGATATTATTATTAGAGAAGTATAATTAAGTTTTAATCAGTATTTTTTCATCTTAATTTCCTTTTATCCCAATTGCTTCATGTTCTTTTTTTCTGAGAACTTTTAGTATCTTTTAGTTGCAGCCATAATTAATCTTGTCAATAAACTTTTGATAATTATTGTAAAATTTAAAACTACAATTTACATATTTAAAGCTTACTTTGTAGTTGAATTTAAGTGGTTTTTCTGTGACTGCATCTTTACTCATTATTTGAAATGTTAGAATGTTTGCAGTTATTTGTTGTAGAATTTAATTTTTTTAGAACTTAGTTATTTGTAGAATGTTTGTTGTAATTTGGAGAATTTAGTTATTTATAGACATTTGTAGAATGTAATTTTTGTCAAAATTTGTAGAATTTATTAATTTGTAGAATTTAGTTGTAGACATTTGTAGAATATAGTTATTTGTAGAATGTTTGTTGTAATTTGGAGAATTTAGTTATTTATAGACATTTGTAGAATGTAATTTTTGTCAAAATTTGTAGAATTTATTAATTTGTAGAATTTAGTTGTAGACATTTGTAGAATATAGTTATTTGTAGAATGTTTGTTGTAATTTGGAGAATTTAGTTATTTATAGACATTTGTAGAATGTAATTTTTGTCAAAATTTGTAGAATTTATTAATTTGTAGAATTTAGTTGTAGACATTTGTAGAATATAGTTATTTGTAGAATGTTTGTTGTAATTTGGAGAATTTAGTTATTTATAGACATTTGTAGAATGTAATTTTTGTCAAAATTTGTAGAATTTATTAATTTGTAGAATTTAGTTACTTGTAGACATTTGTAGAACTTAGTTATTTGTAGAATGTTTGTTGTAATTTGGAGAATTTAGTTATTTATAGACATTTGTAGAATGTAATTTTTGTCAAAATTTGTAGAATTTATTAATTTGTAGAATTTAGTTGTAGACATTTGTAGAATATAGTTATTTGTAGAATGTTTGTTGTAATTTGGAGAATTTAGTTATTTATAGACATTTGTAGAATGTAATTTTTGTCGAAATTTGTAGAATTTACTGATTTGTAGAAATTTAGTTACTTGTAGACATTTGTAGAACTTAGTTATTTGTAGAATGTTTGTTGTAATTTGGAGAATTTTAGTTATTTATAGACATTTGTAGAATGTAATTTTTGTCAAAATTTGTAGAATTTATTAATTTGTAGAATTTAGTTGTAGACATTTGTAGAATATAGTTATTTTTAGAATGTTTTGTTGTAATTTGGAGAATTTAGTTATTTATAGACATTTGTAGAATGTAATTTTTGTCAAAATTTGTAGAATTTATTAATTTGTAGAATTTAGTTGTAGACTTTTGTAGAATATAGTTATTTGTGAATGTTTGTTGTAATTTGGAGAATTTAGTTATTTATAGACATTTGTAGAATGTAATTTTTGTCAAAATTTGTAGAATTTATTAATTTGTAGAATTTAGTTGTAGACATTTGTAGAATATAATTCATTTTGTAGAATGTTTGTTGTAATTTGGAGAATTTAGTTATTTATAGACATTTGTAGAATGTAATTTTTGTCAAAATTTGTAGAATTTATTAATTTGTAGAATTTAGTTACTTGTAGACATTTGTAGAACTTAGTTATTTGTAGAATGTTTGTTGTAATTTGGAGAATTTAGTTATTTATAGACATTTGTAGAATGTAATTTTTGTCAAAATTTGTAGAATTTATTAATTTGTAGAATTTAGTTGTAGACATTTGTAGAGATATAGTTATTTGTAGAATGTTTGTTGTAATTTGGAGAATTTAGTTATTTATAAATTTTAGAATGTAATTTTTGTCAAAATTTGTAGAATTTATTAATTTGTAGAATTTAGTTGTAGATTTTTGTAGAATATAGTTATTTGTAGAATGTTTGTTGTAATTTGGAGAATTTAGTTATTTATAGACATTTGTAGAATGTAATTTTTTGTGAAATTTGTAAATTTATTAATTTGTAGAATTTAGTTGTAGACATTGTAGAATATAGTTATTTGTAGAATGTTTGTTGTAATTTGGAGAATTTAGTTATTTATAGACATTTGTAGAATGTAATTTTTGTCAAAATTTGTAGAATTTATTAATTTGTAGAATTTAGTTACATTTTTAGACATTTGTAGAACTTAGTTATTTGTAGAATGTTTGTTGTAATTTGGAGAATTTAGTTATTTATAGACATTTGTAGAATGTAATTTTTGTCAAAATTTGTAGAATTTATTAATTTGTAGAATTTAATTTGTAGACATTTGTAGAATATAGTTATTTTGTAGAATGTTTGTTGTAATTTGGAGAATTTAGTTATTTTATAGACATTTGTAGAATGTAATTTTTGTCAAAATTTGTAGGAATTTTATTAATTTGTAGAATTTAGTTGTAGACTTTTGTAGAATATAGTTATTTGTAGAATGTTTGTTGTAATTTGGAGAATTTAGTTATTTATAGACATTTGTAGAATGTAATTTTTTTGTCAAAATTTGTAGAATTTATTAATTTGTAGAATTTAGTTGTAGACATTTGTAGAATATAGTTATTTGTAGAATGTTTGTTGTAATTTGGAGAATTTAGTTATTTATAGACATTTGTAGAATGTAATTTTGTAAAATTTGTAGAATTTATTAATTTGTAGAATTTAGTTGTAGACATTTGTAGAATTTAGTTATTTGTAGAATGCTTGTAAATAGTTGTAGAATTTAGGTATAGACATATGTCAGATTTAGTTATTTGTAGAATTTAGTTATTTGTAGGGTGTAAATATTTGTAGAATGTAGTTATTAGCAGAATGTTTGTAGGTATTTGTAGATTTTAGTTATAGACATCTGTCAGATTTAGTTATTTGTAGGTATTTGTAGTATTTAGTTATTTGCAGAATATGTGTAGCTATTTACTAAAGGTAGTTTTGTTTGGCACAACAAAAAAGTAGTAGGGTACCTAGTGAGAATTAAACTCACTACGCTAGTAAGCCAATCTCAACTTCCATTGCGCCCAACTGTGTTGGAGATCCAAACATATTGTATTCAACTGCCAACAATGTTATATTTCAAAAGCACTTAAGTAATATAATCTTCATGATTTAGGGAATATAAAATTTGGAATATACTTACTTGAGTATTATGTCCTACAGATCTGACTGGTTTGGGAACTGAAAATGAAAAAGAATAAAAAAGAGCGAGTTACATCCTTGCTGGTAAAGTAACAAGGTTTTAAAATTTGTCTAACAGGTGTTTACTCGTGCAACCAGACTAGCAACTAGGTCTCACCCATTCACAGTTAGATTAACCAAATGCAGACGACAATTCTACTCCTGCAGCTTCTTCTCTCGCACTTCCCGCCTGTGGAACTCGCTCCCATATTCTTGCTTTCCTGACGGCTACAACCTCCAGAAATTTAAATGCAATGTCAATACTCATCTATTAACCACTGGACACTAGCTCTCTCCCCACCCCCGTAGATCCTTCCCTTTCTCTCTACCTATGTATCTGTCATCGCACCTGCTTTCTCAGCTTTCTATTGCTCCTTTCGAACTAGTTTGTACTCCTCACTCTTTTCTAATTAATCTTTTTACAGTTATGTAGCCCCATGCACATCTGTGGCATTTCTGTCTTGCTCGGGGTGAAACGATTAAAAAAAATATATATATATTGATGGTGTATCCCTTTTAAATATAGTCAATAAACACAATGACTTTTACATCCCAAAATAGAGGGCATAGCATTGCTTGGCAATTAAATGACCCTCAGCTTCTTTGGAGCAGAGAAAGAGGTGTGTCCCCTGTATGAATTATCTCTTTGTATTTAGCTCTAGTTATGAACCAAACACTCATCTTCAGTTGGGAAACATTCAAGGAAATCAGCTGGTTGTGTCTCAAACAATGTCAGATTTTCCCGTGGTTTGATCAACCTATGCACTTTTCATCAAAAAGACGCATTGGCATGGCCAAAGACGCATTTCAGAAGCTAGCCCGAGTACTGAAAGACAGGAAAATCTCATTAGAAACAAAGAAAAGAGTGCTGGATTGCTACGATATATATGTCCTTCTATATGGAAGTGAATGCTGGACGATCTCATCAAAGAAGAAGGAGAGGCTTGAGGCAGCAGAAATGTGGTTTTACAGAAGGATGCTGAGGATACCATGGACAGCGCACGTGTGCAACGATGAGGTGTTGGAAAGAATGCAAACGAGAAGAAAACTGATAATAAATATCAGGAAGAGACAAACAAGATTCCTTGGATACGTAATGAGGAAGAAGGGCCTGGAGAACTTGATACTCACAGGTAGGATGAATAGAAGAAGAGACAGGGAAAGCAGCGTGAGACGTACTTGTTAGGTCTGAGCAAATGGTTGACGGAGCGGGGCTTGGAAGAGATACCAAGAGAAAAATTATTGAGACAGATCCAAGTGGAAGTTCATGATCGCCTACGTCATGAAGGGACACAGCAGCAGCAGAAGAAGAAGAAGAAGAAGAAGAAGAAGAAACGGGCATAAATATTTGTCATGCCACGTTCCTTGTGCAGAATATTTTCAACTTTTTCATGAGATATGCAAATATCATTGACCGTTTAATTTATAATCAGTCGCCCGTCATCCATCACCATGTGGTAAGCACGATCAATGTTTTCCTCAGTGGTGACAGTCGCAAGGTGTTCAGACTTTGGCTAATGTTCAAAACTACCCGTCTTCCTTCTAAATTCGCTAGTTTTTACTGATGATAAACCTGGAGTTTCACCCCTTAATGTAGCAAACATGTTAGCATGAATGTCCTTGGAGGCTAAATCCTTTTCTGCAGGTACTAGATAACAATATGGTGCCAAATTTTATCAATTATCAAGAGAAATCGCTGTTTGTTACTTTTGAAGCAAAACATCAGTTTATCTGGAAAGAAACAATGGCTCCGATGAAAACTCATTGGTGCCCCTTAAGTATAAATTTACTGGAGCTACTAAATTAGCAACTAGGTTCCACCCTTTAACAGTGAAATTAATAAAATGTAACCACAACTTCTACTCTATTAGCTTCTTTTCTCGAACTTCCCGCCTGTGGAATTCCCTTCCGTATACTTTCTTCCCTGATAGCGACAATCTCCAAGGATTTAAATGTAAAGTCAGTAGTCATCTCCTATCTCACTGACTCGCATCCTTTCTCTCATGCTCCTTTCTCCGTCCACGCCCTCTCATCACACCAGTATTCTCATTCTTCTCTAACCCACTTCCTGACATCTCCTATAACCTGCCCCTCTTTCTCATCACTTTCCTCCTAAGTAATCCCTTGCGCACCATTGGCAGTAAAACTGACTTTCTTGGGGCGAAATGATTTAAAAAAAAATGTTATTGATAAGAAAAGTTGAAATTAATGTATGCAAAATTTCACAGTTCTGTCATGACTCCTTCGTAGTTACTCAATGAAATTTTCAGCCTACCCTAGTATTATCTTATATTTTGTTGCTCAAAGCATATGTCTGTTTTAATCCCACTTTCTCAGTGGGAAGAAACATATTTTGAAAGACTGAAATGATTCTATATGTCAAAAATGTTTTACTTACGTGGTGGTGCTGTTTTTAGAGATTCAAAAAGAGTTGCTGAAAATGAAAGAACAAAATGGCGTCACATCAGATAGGTTAAAACACTAAGTAACTAACTTTACGATTCTGCCTATGTATTAAACTGTAAGAAATAAACTACGTTAACCAATATTAAAATAAATGGAAAATTAAAATATGATTAATTTGCTTACAAATACTTATATGCATACTAGTTCAAACATATGACTGAAACTAGTTTTCTACAGAAACACATCTTTAAGAAATAATCAGTTCTTTCAAATTATATTTTTCATATTCCTATCAAAAGTGAATGTTGGAGCTTTGGGCTTGCAAAGAAACAGAGTGTCAAAAGAATGTTATTTTCCTTTGACACCGCTAATATATTATACCTATCAATAATGAATGGTAGACCTTTGTGCCTGCAAAAAAAAAAAAAATGATCGTCAAAAAATTATTTTCCCATGATATCGCTAATATTTTAACTACCTTCACTCCTCGGCAATGATTATTGATTTAAAAAGCAACTTAAAAAAAATATTAAAATCCAAACATATGAAAGAGAGTTTGTACATTTTCTCTGTTCTTTTGAATCGACAAAAAATGAATTTATTCGATTATTTACGCTATATTTATATATTTATATATTATTACGCTATATATATATATATATATATATATTTATTACGCTATATTTATATATTTATACATTTATTACGCTACATATTTATTAAATTGATTATTGGAATTTTCTTATAGTTGTTTGCATATTTTAATAATTTAGTCAATGCTTACAAATCTATGAACAAAAAATAAGTTTCATATTTATTTCTTATTAAATTGGTAAATGATCAGGTAGATGACGGAACGAGGGTTGCATGGTGTAACAGGAGAAGGAAGTGCTCAGAGCCACCAGGGATAGGGAAAAGTGGAAGGCCATGATCGCCTACGTCCTGAAGGGACGGAGCACATAGAAGAAGAAGAAATGATAAATATTGCATTGCATTAGTTTTAATACAATTGTATGAGTTTATACAATGTTGTAAATATAAGGTTCTTCTTGCAATTAAAAATCTAATAAATAGATAGTCTTTAATTATTGTTGTAAATTCTCAAAAACAAAATCAAATGCATAAATTCCCTTTTATATGTTTAAGTTTTGGATCATCGTTTTTTTAAACAATAAAAGTTGTCGAGGCGTAAAGGTAGTTAAAATAATAAAACCGCCCTTTTGACACTCCTCCTTTTTGCAGGCGCAAACGATAAAGATTTTCTAATTTTGTAATACTCACCGCTATTTACGCATCGTTCATTCAGTAATGAATTCGAACACTCTCGGCTACTGGCGTGTGTTTACACTGTGTATATAACGCTAAAATCCGCCTCCCTCGACCGAGGGACCATAGCCGAGAGATAGAATCTGGTTGAGTTTCAATTCTGGCTAGAAGCAATCGGATGTCTAACCGTACTGATGAGCTGTGATCCAGCAAAACAGGACTGTATTCTGATATATATATATATATATATATATTTATATATATATATATGATCGACTCTCCTATCGATTTCGACGTATGAGGATCTGATATCTTCATTCACTTTTATGTTTGTGCCGTATGTGACACTTCAGTCCCGCTAGTGACTTGCATACAAGTCCACATTTTGGGCAATCGCATGGAACTCAGTACATAGCAACAGGAACCTTTACTGCTCTTTCCGTCGTTGTCTTTCGTCATTTAGCCTGTCAAAACGATTGATTTCATAATTTCTGATACCACTCTGGCACAAATACCTCCAGTTATTTATATCTGGGGTAACTCGCTAAAAGTTAGTAGAAGGCACACAAACAGCTGACAGGTTACTCTTTAGCTTGTCTTCATAGATGTGCAGCGACTATCTAACATTTCTTTGTCTACTGTGAAGCTAGCTACGTATGAGGACCTTGGGTGTTCTATCGTCACTCATCCTTACAACATGGCCAGGTCACTGAAGGTGTGACTGAATTAAGAAGGTCTCAATGCCACTAATTTTGCATTTTGCGAGAGGATCGGCACGGGACATCTTATCGTCAAAAGTATAACCACAAATTCCGCGGAGACAACTTTTGTAGAAGATCTCCAGTTGATTGATATTGGATCTATATGGTGTCTACGATATGTATATATATTTCAGTGTTGCAGTCATTGATACTTTCTTATTAAAACATTTGGTTTGTGTTATATTGCATTAGTATATAACTTAATACCATATACTTACTGATATGAATGTATTTCCTTGGTTTATATGATAGAGATTCCTTTGAAATCACTGAAAGTACATGCATATACTTATAAAAATATATGAATAGCTGAGCATATTTAGGTATATTAGGATTAATCAATGAATCCGTAATCTAATACATCATTATCAGCTGAATTTTGATTGTAATCATTCATCGTACAATTTTCTATCTATATTATTAATATTTACCATCAAAGAGGAAGGATATGTTAAAAAGTATATATTTAGTGTTAAATGCATTTTCAATATCTAAACTTATTTATAAATGGAACTTTGTCTCTGTGTGTGTATCTGTGTGTGTGTGTCCGTTGCCTATAAACTCCGAAACGGCTGAACTGATTTTATTGAAGATTTACACAGTTGTACTATACGCGTCTGTGAGTGTTCTTAGTTAGGTTTTGTGTCGAGATACCCCCGATAAATATCGAAAATCGATAATCAAAAAAATCGGGTTATAGAAGAAATTTGATACGCTAATAGACAAAGACATAAGAAACGATATTCAGAAGTTTCAATATTGCAGTTCTTACAGTTGTGTAGAAAATCGATAATATATATATATATATATATATATATATATATATATATGGCAAGATTTTTGTGTGTGTGTCTGTTTATCTGTCTGTATATTCTTTATACAAATCCACATTTTTATCCGATTCTCACCAAACTTCACACAGATATTCTTTAGCTCCAGGACCATGGATCATGGATTAGTTTCAAAGCTTTCATTACACCCGAGCAACGCCGGGCTATACTGCTAGTAAGTTTATAAACGAAGTACAAGTTTAGTGTAGTTCATTGTATAAATATATGTTGTGTTATAGATATTTAAATTTATTAACGTTATAATCTGTTAGGACCTTAAAGAAGTTCTTGTTGATTTTTTATGAAAAGTAATGTTTTATTTACATTTATTCGAAAGAAACATGTCACGGAAAGTATTGTCCATCGCTAGCCACTACTTTTGTCCATTTTTCTGGCAGCCTTTGAATTCCAAGTCGGAAAAACGACACGTCTTTTGACGCTAACCACGAGTCGACCCATCTTTTTTGGTATCTTCATATAAATGAAAGTGCTGCTCGGCCAGGCCATGTGCTATCGATCGGAGCAAGTGATAATCGGACGGTGTAATGTCTGGTAAATATGGCGGGTAGGTTATGATTTCTAATTTTATTGTTGCCTTGGGTATTTCGAACGCGTTTGACAGGATTTGGCATGCTGGTCTTCTGTGCAAGCTACAGGGCTACGGTATTTCTGTACGTTTGCTCGATTTAAGCAAATCGTTCCTGCCTAACGTGAAATGAAGGTCGTCTTGAATGGATATACTTCAAAATCCTTTTTATACTAACGCGGGCGTTCCTATGCTTTTCCTGATCTTCATTAATGACCTTCCTGATATAATCAGTTCCCAAGTAAGCATCTATAATGATGTCACTACCGTTTACTCTCGTCTTGACAAGAAATCTGCCGAGACTTACAAAGAAAGCCTCACTACTGCTCTCTGAAAGAACCTTCAATCTGTGATGGATTACAGTAAGAAGTAGTTTGTACATTTTAATGCTTTCAAAACGAAGCTACTCTTCTTTAACCACCATAGAGAACGTTTCCTACCTTTCATCTTTATGGACGTCTTCTAGAAAGCAAGAAACTTGAGCCTTCCTTCTACTTTCCATCTTTATGGTGTTTTCCAGAAAGCAACACAACGCGCCTTCTTGGCCTCACACGACTCTCTTAGTGAAACGACTACATTGGATCAATATCTACATCTACTGTTGAGAAGGTTGGGTCACTTTGTCGGGCGAGGAGGTCTTTTTTCGCCAGAATCCATTTTGCACCTTTTAAATCCACCATTTATCCGTGCATTGAATATTGTTGCCATATCTTGTCAGATGCTTTTGCTATTCATCTCTGACTTCTTGACAAAATCTAAAGAAAGATCTGCAATGTAATCGATCTCAATACGCCAGCTCGACTTCAGTCATTTTCTTACAAACGCAATATGGCTTCCCTCTGGCTTTTCTACAAGTATTATCACGGCTTTTGCTCCGATGAACTTCTTCCCCTAGTGTCTCGGCCACATGAATTTACCGCCAAAAAGTCAAATGTAACCGTCACTTCTACTTTAAAACAGTTTCTTCTTTCGCACTTCCCGCCTATGGAAATCCCTTTCATATACCTGCTTCCCCGATAGGTACAATTTCGAAAAGTTTAAGTGCAACGTCAATTGCCATCTTTTATTTTCTTGATTCCCAACCTTATCTTGTCCTTTCTTCGACATCCTCGGTAGCTTGTTCCTTGATTCTTTTTCTTTCCCTTTCTCTTACTGTAATCAGTGGCGGAATTGCCTTGCTTGTGGTGAAATGATTTAAAAAAATATCTATCTTTGACTTATCATCAAAAGATGTGAGACAGTTTTCCAGCAATACAGATAACGTTATACAATGGCACTTCCACAAATACCGTTATACAATGACACATCCACAGATAACATTATTCAATGACACTATGATTTCACCTACAAAGTACTTGCTAAACATCCGAGATATTTGTTAATAAAAATGTAACAAATGTATGAGTGAACGTTTGACGAGGGAAACATCATGGCGGCGGGCATAAAAATGGCAGTGCGCGTGCGCGACCAGACTGAGAGGCAGGCCCGTATTCATTTGCATAAAGGTGAGAGGGTATAGGTGAGTTTCGCGAAACTCACACGTGTTCGTTTTGGCGTCGGCTGCGGTGTTGAAGAAGAAGAAGAAGAAGAAGAAGAAGAAGAATTACTAATGTAGTGTAATGAATGTATAATTTATGTTGTCTTACATATTTTTGAATTTATTTTTTAATGTTGTTTCAATGTATCATGTATGTTTATTATTTTTCACACATAATAGTTGGAATATAACACGTAAATGTTTGTATATAGACCAGTATCGATGTAAGAATGTATGACAAAAACAAATACTGAATTTCCTATTAAAATGTCAGAAAAACGGTACCATCTCTTAGTTGGCGAGTCATGTACCATTTAAAATGTATCTCTTGAGTAATTATAGAAACATACATACAAGATTACTGTTTTAGTATTATTCTATTACTAGCAGTATAGCCCGGCGTTGCTCGGGTATGATGAAAGCTTTAAAACTAATCCATGGTCCTAGAGCTCAGACTCAACCTAAAGAATATTTGTTTGAAGTTTGGTAAGAATCGGATAAAGAGTTGTATAAAGGACATACAGACAGATAAATAGACACACACACAAACATCTTGCCTTATATATATATATATATATATATATATATATATATATATATATATATATATGTATATATATATATAATCGATTTTCTGCACTATTTTAAGGACTGCAACCTTGATACTTCTGAATATCGTTTCTTATGTCTTTGTCTATGAGTGTATCAAATTTGATTAAAATCGGACCACTCGTTCTATAACCCAATTTTTCGATAATCGATTTTTGATATTTATCGGGGGTACCTCGACACAAAACCTAGCTAAGAACACTGGCAGACGCTTATAGTAGAACTGTATAAATTCTCAATAAAATCGGTTTGGAGTCTATAGGTAACGGACACACACACACACACACACACACACACACGCACGCACGCACGCACGCACGCACGCACACACACACACACACACACACACACACACAGAGTTCCATTTATAAATAAGTTTAGATAATTCTTCATGTCCCACGACCATTACACTATGTCAATACCTAATAAATGATAGGCTATTCTGTTTTGATCTCCTGAAAAAACGGAAATGACATATCAGATATGCTACTTGGTTTCAATGAGAAAATGAAAAAAAAAAATAAAGAAGGGAAATTAGAACGTCTCCTGACAATACTTCAAAAATAATCGGGCTGTTTCACTTTGGTTGCGTGGAAAGCCATACCAAAGACGCTATTTGCTTTCAGAAAGAAAGAAAGAAAGATAGAAAGAAAGAAGCGTTTAAAGTTTGTTTCAGTAAAGTGGATAATGTCACATTCAGATCATTTCATGATTGTTATTGCAATATTTTTGTTAAACTTGTTAAAATCAAATATTTAACGATGTGGTAAGAAAATTTACACGGATATTTTATTGTCCTAGCACTCTCCACGTGCTTATTCAATCCGCACCCCATCTTCGTTAGTTAGATCCTAAATTAGTTCACACGACCGTTACGCTTTGCCATTACTATTGTAGTAGTTTTTTTTAAAATCATTTCACCCCAAGCAAGGCATTCCACTGCCACTATTGCGCTTGGGGCTACATAGGGGAAGGTAAATAGAAAGAGTGGTTAGATATAGGAAATGTCAGAAGGGGGGTGATAGATATTTGGGTGGGTGGGAAGAGTGTTTGAAAGAATGGAAGCGAGTTAATTTGTTAGGAGGTGTCTATTGACCTTACATTTAAACTCCTGGAGATTATAGCCGTCGGGGAAGCAGTAAGCAGTTATGTGGAAGGGAATTCCACAGTCGGGAAGTGCGAGTAAAGAAACTGTTGGAGTAGAAGTTGCGGTTGCATTTTATCGGTTTCACTGTAAAAGGGTGGGATCTAGTTGCTAATCTAGTATCTCGTGCAAATTCGAACCTAGGGGGCACCAGTGATCTAAGTTCATTGGAGCAGAAGCCATGGAAGTATTTATAGAAGAGACACAGGGAAGCCACATCGCGCCGGTGAGCGAGAGACTGCAGGCAGTCTGCCAAGTCAGTATCGATCACATAACAGACCCTCTGCTGTACCTTGTCGAGAAGTCCAAGGAGAATAGCAGGGGCACCCGACCAGATATGGCAACAGTATTCAATGCACGGGCGGATGGTAGATTTATAAATGTGCAGGATAGATTCAGACGGAAAAAACCTCCGGGCCCTGCACAGAGAACCAACTTTCAGAGCAGCGGATTTAGCAATGGATTCGATATAGTCATTCCACTTGAGGTCTGCTGAAAGTGTGAGACCAAGGAGGCGCAGTGCTTTACTCTCTGGGAGGCAAGCCTGGTCCATGCTAATGGGAGGTAGGTGTGGTTGTCTATGATGGTTAATTGATAGTAGCTTCATTTTAGAAGCATTAAAATTTATGAGCCATTTCTTACCCCGGTCCACTATGGATTGGAGGTCCTTTCCAAGCTCGGCTGCAAGGTTACCTTTGTCACCCACACCAGATTTTTGATCGAGGTGAGAATAAACTGTGGTGTCATCGGCGTACATACCGACTTGGGATATTATGGTATCGGGGAAATCATTAATGTAGATCAGAAAGAGCGTAGGACCTAGGATAGAGCCTTGAGGGACAACCGCGTTCGTATGGTAGTTCTGGGAGGCATGTCCGTTTAATACCACTTTCAATGTGCAGTTAGATAGGAATGACTGGATTAGTTCAAACAATTGTCCAGCTATACCATAGCTCCGTAGTTTGCATAGAAGGTCAGCATGCCAAACTCTGTCGAACGCTTTAGAGATATCCAAGGCAACGGTTCGGGCTGCACCATTCCTGTCGAGTGTGGTCTTACTATCAAAATATTAAGGCAATATAACTACGAAAAATATAATTATAAGAAAGAAAGAAAGAAAGAAAGAAAGAAAGAAAGAAAAATAACATCCTTTCTATAACGACAATTCTACTCCTGCAGCTTATTCTCTCGCACTTCCCGCCTGTGGAACTCGCTCCTATATTCTTGCTTTCCTGACGGTTACAACCTCCAGGAATTTAAATGCAATGTCAATACTCATCTGTTAACCACTTGACTCTACTTATTTCCCCACCCAGTATATCCTTTCCTTTCTCTCCACCTTTGAAACTGTCATCACACCTGCATTCTCATCTTTCTATTGCTCCTTTCTAACTGGTTCGTCTTCCTCTTCACTCTCTTCTAATTAATCTTTTTACACTTATGTAGCCCCCTGCATATCAGTGGCATTATCGCCTTGCTCGGGGTGAAACGATTAAAAAATAAAATAAAACTGTTAACCAGATTACTGAAACAAGCGATAAATATTGCATATATCTTGAAGCAGCAGCTATGGAAAAATAATTGAATGTTGAGTTTACTTACGTGGTGCTGATATATTTAACAAATTTAACACACCACTTTTATCTCTCGTGTTACTTCCAGTGCCTGTTTAAATAACAAATTAGATAATTTATTATAGACATAGTTTCAAATTTTTTAATCACTTTAAACATTTATTGGATTCTCATATTTCAGTAGACGCTCTATTTATTTATTAAAGAGTACATTTAATTGTTTCGTCTATCGGTTTGAATATTCAAGAAATTTTTTAAAGAAAAATATGCGCTCTCCGACAGAATTCGAACTTGTTTCCCACTAGACAAAGGGGAAACCGTCGTTAGATCCGACTTGATCTAACCGATTCAGCCGCGGAGTAACCTTGCTGATCAAGCAAAGTTTAAACAGTGCTTTTAAGCGAAAGCTTTCTCGTCACAAATTCCTCAGAATTTTCATATCTGCCCAGTTTCGTATCCAAACGTAACAAAGTATATTTCTAAATTAATGGATTCTTATTTATCAACCCGACATAATTTTTATCATTTTAAACGTTATATTTATTGGAGTATATACCTCGTTTATTTATCAAACCGTATATTTGTTTTCATCTACCGGTTTGAATATTCGAGAAATCTTATTTATCTGAGATAATGACAGTATGAAAAGAAACTAACTCGTTGACGAACAGGGTATAATTATAACAAAATTCATGGGTACTGCTCGTAAAACATTATTTTTATAGTTTGAAATTGATATGCTCGCAATATTTGCCAACAAATAAAAACTAGAGATGCTGATCTTTAGTGAAAAAAGTCGATAAAAAATAGGCTTTTTTTTAGTGGATAGTCATGTTGGAGTAGACACCTCGTTAATTTATCAAACCGTATATTTGTTTTCGTCTACCGGCCTGAATATTCGAGAAATCTTATTTATCTGAGATAATGACAGTATGAAAAGAAACTAACTCGTTGACGAACAGGGTATAATTATAACAAAATTCATGGGTACTGCTCGTAAAACATTATTTTTATAGTTTGAAATTGATACGCTTGCAATCTTTGCCAACAGATAAAAACTAGTGATGCTGGTCTTTAGTAAAAAAAAGTCGATAAAAAATAGGCTTACTTTTCTGATACTCGTATAATATATCTGAAATAGATTATGAAAAAAAGATAAGTTTCAGGAAAATAGTATTCGTACTGAAATGCATTGACAAATGTTCAATTTTGGATTATATTCCTTTCATTGTTTTATCGCAGTTCCTATATTGTCATTCAACGAACATATAATACTAGCAGTGTAACGTAAACGATAATCACCGAATATTGATGTTCAGAAAAAATGAGTAATTATTGCTATATGGCCCGGTTTGGATGACTGCTGGCAATTGGTTTTCGTAGCATAATTGGTAAAGGAATTGGTACGGAAAAGGAAGCTCTCAAGCATAAAGGATGCTAGATCCAACCAGTCGTTATGCGTATTAATAATCCTAAAATGACAATCTAGAAATTGCGAGAAAATATAAGAAAGATTAAGAGAAAATAAATGCTAGTCAAAAGTTAACAAGTCGTTAACGACGTAGGCGATCATATGTTTGTCCGCAGATTCTTTTCTTTATTGGCAATATATATATATATATATATATATATATATATATATATAAATTTTCTTATTTCTTTTTCTAATATATATATATATATATATATATATATATATATATATATATATATATATCAGAAAAAGAAATAGGCTTGTTTCAACGAGAGACATTGGTATAGAATTAAAAAGTATGATTGGCCGTGAACGTTTTGTTTAAAGTGTATATTTATTGTTGTTGTTATTATACATGTTATGGTACCTTAAGTGTCCATAATGGTATTTGTGACGCTACACGTGTTTCGAGTCTAAGATTCAAGCGAATAAATTTGTAGCTTTACGTATCGAGTTCCTTTTGTTTCTGAGGGCCAAGTTGTTGTTTATAAATAAGTAAGTAAGCAGAAAAAAAAATCAAATCAGTAAAATGAAATAAAAGAGAATCAATCTTAGACTCGAAACACGTTTTCTTTGAAAAATGTTTATTTCGTGTGTGTGTTTTAGAATTTGTTCATTTGTATCTCTCTCTATAGACACAGACGCATGCACACACACACACACACACACACACACACACACACACACACACACACACACACACACATATATATACAGTACTGTGCAAAAGTATTAGGACAAGAACTATTTTATCTTTTATGAGGCATCAAAATATAGTTTAAAATCACCCCTGTCCTAACACTTGTGCACACTACTGGTAATGTGCAAAAGTATTAGGACAGGGGTGATTTTCCTTTACACCTCACTAAAATTCAAATACAGGGTGAAATGCTAAACATTTGTAAGAATTATGTAACTAAAAATGAAGAGGAAGGAAGGCTTCGGAATTTGAATTGGCCCCCCCAAAAAGCTCTGATCCCAATCCTATTGAAAATCTATGGGATATTTTGGACAAAAAATTGATAAATCTAATGTTACTTTGCAAGACACTTTGGGAACAAATACAAGCTGCTTGGCAGGAAATATCATTAGATACATTGAAGAAGCATGTGATGCCAATGTCTGACAGAATGAAGGCTGTGATCAAAGCAAAAGGCTATTATACTAAATATTAAATTTATTTTGTAACAAATATTTTTTCTTGTTAAAGTATTTGTTGAGTAAATCAAATAAAATTACTTTAAATAAATTGTTTATTTTCTGTCAATAAAAGATAAAATATTTATTGTCTTAATACTTTTGCACAGTACTGTATATATTGCTGGTCAAAATATTAAGACTAATGAAAATACAGAAAAAATAAATGTACGTTTTTGTTTGTTAAACTTCTTTGAATAGAGCTTGAAAAAAATGAAAATAAGAAAAGGAAAAATAAAAATATTTTTCTTTTTAGTATTTAATCATGAACATTTTGAATACGGGGAATTAGTCTAAACACTAGCTGTTCAACGTTTTATAGTTTTAGTAAAAATATATATTTTCGCTCAGAACCATTATTGTAACACTCAGCTTATTAGCCTCGGATTTTATGCGCTCTTTGTTAATGCGAAAAAGCCCCAGCATATTTTTATTAGTATATGAAAAAGCTCATATAAATTAAATATCGACTCACATAACTCAATAAAAATCGAAAGTAAATTGATGCGCTATCATTTTTTTTTCTTTTTAATAGCTTCAAAACAAGGCGATAATGTCACTAAGACGCAGTGGGGGTTAATGGCTGTGTAAGAGAATGAAAAGAATTCAGTGGGGAGAAAGAGCAATAAAGGTATAAGTTTCAGGAAGACAGAAGATTAGAACGCGCGAGAAAACTTAAGGAAAAAATTGCTGTCGAGAATAAATAATATATTTAATTGTTTATACAACTCACTGAATCAGATTTAACAAAAATTATTAAAGTATTAAAGTGAAGAATTAAAAAAAGAAGCGTTAAGTATAACACATTTGCATAACATAAAAAATATCAATCATACAGAACAACGCATGCAAAAATAAAAAATATATATCAATATTAAAGGTGACACCTTTTTCTCTCCACATTGCGCGCATGTACATTGTTAATTCTCTACAAGAAACATTTTTCTTAATGTAAAGTCTAAGTTAGCCTCACAACTTAGACATAATAATGCAACAGACCAGCTTATTTTTAAATTTTTTTTTCCTTTTCCTTCCTTTTCAACTTCCATTAGGTATACCGCCCCATCTACACATACTAAGACACGTTAGCACTACAACAATTACGACTGAGAACCTGGTGAGCCCAAACGTCACCAGATTTTCCATAATTTCGGCCCTACGCCACATCTAAGCCACACTTTAAAAATCACTATTTCGAGACGCGTGATTACGTAACCTATAACCATAACAGTATTTATCTTTCGTGTACTTTTGTCAACTTCCAAATTTTTTGCACGTTTCAGACTCATTATATCCTAACTGACTTATGGAATCCTTCTGCCACTGTGATACTTTCCTGCCTTTTCCAGTTGGACATTAACTCTGTTCTTTTATCATTCCTTTTTGTTTCTTTACTCTTTTATTTATTTATTTATTTATTTATTCATTCATTTAAGTGCCAATAACAACCTACATACTGGCCAACTAAAGGACTGATTTGCTTCAGGTATCCTCGCTTCTTTTTTTTTCTAGTGATTTGTTATAGACATTGTAGCATCGACCAACTTCTTTCTGATACACTGAAGAAAATCCTTAAAAAAATAAATAAATAAAATAAAAAATAACAAATAGTGCACAATATGCTGGAATAAAAAAGTGAAAGAGCACCTACTCTTTTCTGTTATTATTTTTTCTGTTTCCTCTTTCTTACACAACGTTAGAGAAAGTTCTGTAATGTCTGAAAAGTTCGTTTTTTCTTTTTAATTTTTTTCGAAGAACACACGCACCAAGAAAGTTCTATAATGTTCAAAAGTTCGTTTATTTTTTCTTTCTTCCCCTCTCCTCGAGTCGTATTACACCCATAAAAATCTGATGCACGACCATACGATCGTAGGCGATAACCGCATCCCCAATTTACAAATTGTCATCGGTTACCTCTGCTCGAGTTTCACGTCACACACGGCATTTCCTAAATTTCAACCAGATTGGACACAAAAATCTGCCATTATTTTCAGTGCATGCTATTTAAAATCTGCTTGAGAAAACCGCAACAACAACCAAAACAGGAAAAAATCCGAAAAAACGAAGAAAATTACCTAAAGGTCTGATCGTATTTGATGATGACGATACGCGTTTCGATTGGAGGATTAGTTGCAGCACTTACAGTTCTAAGCTTCCAACTAACTTAGTGTAAAAATGGATCTATCTTACTCTAAATACCACATAACTCAACATTTTCCCCACGGAATACAACTACTACATACAATGTCATGAGGAAGCTAATTCAGTCCCCTTTCTCAAGCGCCATTTTCTTCTCTAACATCCTAATTTATTACAAATTTTTCCACGCATGTCTAACTTTCTTTTATTCCTGTGGTCCTTATAATACCCCTAGTCAACCTTAAAGAACTTAACTATTGCAACTTTCCTTGCTTTCTTTATGTTCTTTCTAACAAAGCGGCGATAGGAGGTAATTCTAATGAAGGCCTTGACCTGCCTTAAATTGGTTGGAGCCGAAACCAAACTTAACGACTGCTAGAGTTCGAAAATATTTCTTCCTTCAGATCTCTTTCTTCTGACTCTTCTATCCAATTATTCAACATTATTTCTTTTATTATTTTCTGTATTTCTTTCATTTCCCCCATATGCGCTCTCTACCCTCCCCAACGTGTCCGAAGAAACCACACCCTCTATCTCCACGGTCAGACTCTGCACAAAACTGCAAAAAGTATGCTGTTCTACCCTTAGTTTTTAATTTTTTTCTATTAACACAAGAGCAGAATTCACACAATGTAAACGATAAAGTTACCTATCTGTTTTAAATGTTTTCTGTTAACACAATCGTTTAGTGTTTTCTTGCCGTGGTAACCCTGGGTCGATCAATCTGTTTTTCAAACAACAACAACAACAACAACAGCAGCAGCAGCAACAACAACAACAACAACTCCTCACAGTGCACCCATTTACGAAATATGTTGCACACTACTTCCACGGAAATAAACTGGAACACAAACGATGAACAACAAAGACGGATTTATAAAAATATACGCTTATATTTGTATTCATTCCTTCGGTGACATAGTTGTGTGGATTGAAGGCTGGTCGGAGCGATAGCACACACGAATACGAAGGACAGTTGACTGCTGGGTTGTCTTTTCTTTTTAATCCAATCTCTCTTCCATCTCCCCTCCGATCTCTCAGTCTCTCGATCTGTCTACTCTCTCTCACCTCTCCCTTTATATAGGCGAGTTTCGTTTGACATGTCATACTTCCGCCAAGTATTTGTTCACTAAGTTGTTTATATTCTCTGACTTTGACTACGCTGTTTATCAAAACAAAATCTCGCCTGTTACTGTTTTTTTGCACTCCTGACCTTTCAAAACAATATTTTATTTTAAATTTTGTTGGCTTTGCACCATTCCACCAAACAAATATTTCATCAATGTAAATACACTTCTGAGCGAAATTATACATGATTAATTATACACCGTAGTAAGAGAATATATAACATTTTGTGAACATAAGAACTATGATAACAATTTTCTCTTTCTTGATTGTCTGTCATGTTCAACGTTATTTAAGACTCTTTTGATATCCAGCAGTAGTCAGCCATCATTCGTTTGTCCTTCTGTCCCTGGTAGCACTCCTCTTTTGTTTTGATATCCTAATGGAATCGTTCTCCTTACTCATCACACATCGCCGCAATTATCCGGAAATTTATCTAGATGGCTATCTAAAAAACGTACCTTAATACTCATATTAGCGTATTACTGATAAATTTTATAAGTTAATTTTAATTTTTGCGATGAATTGGAAAAATTCGGTACTTCTGTTTTGAAATTTTTGACTCAAAAACACCTTTTTTTATAAGAATAGTTTATTTCAGGTGACTGACACACATTTCTCGGCCTACCTGAAAATTGATGGTTTTCTACGATCTTCATTAACTAAATATTGATAGCATCCAAAATCATAAATTGATTTTTTTCCAAAAATGAGCAATTTCACTACAGCAAAAACATTTGCTAACCATAAAAATCCAATGTCATTTTCAGAATCACCATCATCAAATTAACTAAAATACGAACCAAAAACTGTGTTGCCCACTGTTACCGGAAACATTCTCTGATATGGATTTTGTTAAACTAGTGTTTACAATTGTTGAGTGTCAATTACAGATGGTTACTACCACCCTGATCTTTAAAACTCGTATTCCTACAATGGAATATGAGAAACCAGTACAGTACTAAATCCATAACACACCCCAGACTCTTTTAATATTAGAGAAACGTTATGACCAAGCTTAAACTGATGCAACAAATGTAAAGGCTTCTCTCCTTTTTTCATGTTCAAGATTAGGATTATATAATGTAAGTTAATTTTATATCAATCTCTTTCAGAATTTGAGAGAGAGCGAGAGAGAGAGAGAGAGAGACTTTAATCCTTAGGTTTAATTGATTGACATTTTCTGCTGTTTATTAACCATTTGCAGGCTATTTAAAGCCATAAAATATTTTTAAACAGGAAGAATATTTTTGGGAGATAATAATGGTTTAGTTATACAAATTAACTCATGCCTGGGGGGAAGTAGGTGTGTTATATATCGCCGTATGACGACAAAACAACAAACACGCATATATAAAAATACAAGGTTATATTTTTATTAGTATCGACGAACTGTGTGGAATAGAGAACGGAAAGGGTGAGGGCGCATATGTCGGCTGACGGGAGTGTAGTCTGCCTGTGTTGTCTCTCTCTGCTTTACCGGCCGTTCTCTGCTACTACTCTACTACTACTACTGGCGAATCCGTGTGACGAGGTCTTTTTATAATCTTCCAGAACCGGGACTTTTTCTTCCGGTTTTGCCTCGCCCACGCACGCCTACGTAATTCTCAGAGACACCTGTTCTGTTTGCCTCTGTGGTTATTTCCGCTGCTGCCGGAAATAAGGTCAAAACAACATCCGTTCCTTTCAACGATCGGAAACACCCTCGCTTGCATCAGCCTTCCTCGGGTGGGGCCAGATTGTTATATTACAGGTGGATTCATACTTAATCAGAATTTGAAAAACAAACAAGAAATTATAATGTGGATATAAATTTGCGGGTCAATTCTATAGTCGATATATTACAGCCGATATATAAACAGATTCCTCACGTTGAGACCACAGTATTTTCTATCTATTCATATTCCAGAGAATGTAAATAAATCTAAAAGACATACCTGCGTAGTTAATTATTGATTGATTAATTTTTGACGATTTATCAAACTTTTGCGGGTTATTTAAAGCCAGAAATAATTTTCAGATTGGTTTAGTGATTGCCCAAAATAAATATATGCAGATTAGAAAGGCATTAAATATTTCAACTCACCTGAAATATAGATATCCATGGCTGTATTAAAAAAATGATAACATTTTAAAATAAGAATATAAATGGAAAAAAATCAAGCGCAGGCTTAAACACTTTCTTAGCCGACTTAATATCTGCAAACAAAAATATGTCTCCTTATGTATCTCTGTCATGTAGCAGAACCAGAACTGCTTACATTATATATATATATATATATATATATATATATATATATATATATCCGAGTGAGTATAGAATGAGGAGAGAAAAAAGAAAAATTTTTTCCGTCCAAAACATTAATTTAAAACAGTGCTCGATATATGGTGTATAGAGCTGTGAATATTTATTATAAATTATGTTTTAGAACATGTACATAATTTCTTCTATATATGTCATCTTCTCTACAATCATATGGTTGTTTCAGCATTTGGAACCCAAACACATCATCGGGAGAAATAAAGGTTTGGAATCATTCTCAGAGAATGATTCCAAACCTTTATTTCATTCAGAGAATGATTCCAAACCTTTATTTCTCCCGATGATGTGTTTGGGTTCCAAACACTGAAACAGCCATATGATTGTAGAGAAGATGACATATATAGAAGAAATTATGTACATGTTCTAAAACATAATTTTTATATATATATATATATATATATATATATATATATATATATATATATATATTTTAATTCAGATACTTCAATCCAAGGGAAAAAAGCAGGAAGGTAAATTCCAAAAAACCCGATCCTAATTAATATTAAAAATATATTTTAATATTAAAAATGATACAGGAAGAGAGCTCCATGTAATAAAATATTACAGAGCAAATATATATATTAAAAAAGGATTAATTCAAAGATGTTGAATGGCCATTTCGATATGAAGATCCCCACGGGGGACGACACATCACCTCAGCAACAGAAAAAACCTTTCAGAAACTGGAGAAAAATTAGTCTACTTTTCCTTTTTAAAATAGATTGCAAAGAAATTAAAAAATAAATAATAAAATAAAATAAAATAAAAATAAAAATAAAGGGAAAGAAAAGAAAACGAAAAAGAAAAAGAAAAAGATAGAATAAAATCAAATAAATAAGAAAAGAAAAAAAAAATTGACATCGTCTGGGTTCGAAAAAAAAGGGAGAATGTAACTAAAAATTAACAGACAGACGCGTTAAATCGACGTCAGTTTAGGCAACACGGAAAAAAGGTGGTAAGAGAGATAAAAGAAGGAAGGGTGGGTAAAAGAAAGAAACTAAAGAAAAAAAAATTTTTTAAAATATTACAGACGCTGGACAAATTCAAAAACCTAATTTCCCCAAAACGTTGAAGTATTAGAAAAAGGCCTTTACTTAAAAAGGCATAATTATTAATAAAAGGGAATAAAAAGATATAGGATTTAAAATAAAATTATTTAAAAAAAAATTAGGTCATTTGAAATTAAACTAAATAAAGACAACACTAGGAAAAAAAAAAAATTAATTACAATTATTATATACATACCTATAGAAGTACACACATACATACATATATATACACACACAATTCTACGAATAAGAATACATATATACACATACACACACATACATTCAATTTATTACACACTTATATACATATATATATAAATATATACACACATATATATTACACACTTATATACATATACATGCGCATACACACATATATATGTGTGTACACACCTATATACAAAAAATTCATATACACATAATATACATGTGTACACACACATGCACACACACACACACACACACACACACATATATATATATATATATACACATACATACACATATTCCATATGCACTCACACACATACATATTAATGAATATTATGAAAAGGAGCATTTAAATAGCTAAAAAATTTTTTCAAAATTACATATAGCCCACATACATAAATACATATATACATATACATACATACATATAAAAAAGTACATCCACACACAAACATACACATATACAAAAAAAAAAAAAATTAAATTTAAAATTAAAATTAAAAATTTTTTTTAAATATTAAAAAAAATTATAGAAAAATTTAGAATTTAAAAATTAAAATTTGAAATTAGAAGTTAAAATCCGCCCTATGGCGGCACTTGTTTATAAATTCCCTCCTAAAGTTCAAAAGTAAGTCCTGATGAGGATACTTCAAAATCAGAATCTTCTCCAATAAACACAGACGACACCTATCACGAAAACCCTTAGGGGTACAAGCTGAGCCTATTAATTTCCAGCTGATTATAGGGTCCTGCCCTTCCTCCTTCATTTCCCAGAACCTACGTGATAGTGCCGTCTGGAATCTCTGTTTAGGGTTCGAAAACGAGTACCTGTGATTATAAAGCCTCTGTTAGAAAGAGCCCGCGGACATGCCAATATAGGTCCGGTAATTGTCCTTGTTATTAGATGGAGAAATGCGGGCTTCATAAATTACATGGGTGGATTTACATTTGCCTTGCACCGGGCAGGCATCCACCGAATAACAATTGCATTTGTCGACAATTCCGGATTTAGCTTCCGTATTATTTAGTTTCATTAAAATTTGTTTATTGTGGGAATTAATTATATTATCTATATTTGAGGTGCAAGAATAACTAATTTTTAGGGTGAATCTATTAAAAATTTTATTTAAGGGATTGTTATTATTATTAAAATGTTTATCGATTAATTTGAGAAAATACCTACCAATATTTATATTAGTTAGCCTACAATAAGGAGGGTTAAACCAAATTATCTTCCTTTTTCTACATTTTCGGGTGTTTTTAGTTTTTGATGATTCTGGGTTTATAGCAGGCTTATCATACTTTAACTTATTAACAAAACCGCTTTTCTGAAGGGCCTTATCGTAAATTTCTTTGCTTGCGTTGAAAATTTTTATATTGGAAGATAATTGGTTAACCCTATTATTTACTATCTTGGGTATTTCTCTTATAATATTCTTGGGGTGGTTGGATAAACTATTTATATAGGTGGGAGAACTATTTTCTTTAAGAAAGGGTTGGTAGGAACCATCATTTAAGTTAAGGGTGATATCTAGATAGTTTACAATTTTGAGATTGGAAGTAACCTCAACCTTAAAACCAAGAAAATTAAGGGCTCTGATAATTTTCTTATGTATTCTATTAGTGTAAGGCCCATTGGAATTGGGAATACATATCAGTCCATCATCCCGATATAGGCCTATTAGTTTAGGGTCTAAAAATCTACCTAAAATATCTAAAATATAAATGCCTAAATAAAAAAAAATGATTTGTTTAAACATTACTTTTGATCGATACTCTTATTTAAGTAGATATTCTGTTTATAATCAAACTGTATTGTATATTTATTTCTACCGTCTTGATTATTTACGATAATTTTTTTTACGAAAATGTGTGCCATTCGGCAGGATACGAACCTGCGACCCCTAGTGATCTGGCACGTCTTAGACCTCTCGACCACGAATGACGATCAGTCTAAACGAAGTCAAATTAAGCCTATAACACAATTTTCGAATTCATCGTCATAACCATATCTGCCCTGAAATGTATCGTAACGTCAACAAATGTAAACATGTTACGGAAATTAACGTAGATTAACGAAACTGGTTATAAACAACCATAATCAGGCCGGTAAAAATAAACATATAATACTGTTTGATTATAAACATAATATCTACTTAAATACGAGTATTGATAAAAATAACGTTTAAACAAATCATTTCAAATTGTTAGTTGTTTATAACCAGTTTCGTTAATCTTCATTAGTTTCCGTAATATATATATAGTGTATCGAGGCAGCAAATAAGTTTCTTAACACATACTGTTAAATATAAGAGACAATGAATGTCTATTATGTTTAATCATGAGCCGTTCTGAAGATGGTTCGTGTGAGCCGAAAGCTTAGAACCAAATTAATAAAAAATTATCCAAATGTTGAAGAATTTTTGTCTTTATTTTCAACTGAAATTAAAGCCAAAATACGATGTTTAGAACGGCTCATGATTAAACATAATAGACATTCATTGTCTCTTATATTTAAGAGTATATGTTTAGAAAATTATTTGCTGCCTCGATACACTATATATATATATATATATATATATATATATATATATATATATATGACCAAATGTATATAGGTAAATTGTATGTAGGTAAATTGTATGTAGGTAAATTGTAGCCATTTTTATACTTCTAATTTCGTGCATGCGCGTTGTTTTGGACTTTCGCAGTTGGGCACCGTCTGTGGCGTAATTCCCTCCCCTAGAAATTGGGAAACGGAAATGCTGTACCGGAAGCTCCAATACGAACATTTCAGAGTGTTTGGGCGTCAATCTGAGGACTGTGAGGAGGCTTCGGGAAGATTTGAATGAGTCTAATCGTGATTACGAACGTATGGAAGCTCAGCAAACTCGTTCTGATAAGAAGAGAACTCTAAAATGTGTTGGTAAGTGTCCCAACACTGTGGCTACATCATGTTGTTCTTGGTCGAAAAGGTGGCTGCTCGCAAAACCTGTCTGGCAACAGAACTCTACACCATGCCACAGAAGCTGGAGAATCCAGTCATAGCTGCAAGACAATTTCTGCGACGATATCATTCCTCACATCTGGATGCCTAACTCCCCCCCAGACTGCATGTCTCCTGATTATTATGTGTAGGGCATATCTGAGCGAGGGACCAACAAAACTCTTCGTAACACTGAAAGTGAACTGAAAGTAAGCATTATGGTAACATTCAACAAATTAAACAAGATAACTGTTCAGATGAGTTGCAGGAGATTCCGAAGTCGTCTTGAGGTTGTGGTTGAAGGCAATGACAATTTCATTGAAAAAATTTACTCTTTAGTACTCCAAGACAGTTTGTGTAATGTTGTTAAATATATTTGTTAGAATGCGATGTCAGTTTTATTTTCATTTTTTCGTAATTTTGACGACAATTTTTCCATCGCACCCTGCACGCACATACATATATGTATATGCATATATCTCAAATATAACTAAAATATATCTGAAAAAGGACAATATGAATAAAAGCAAAAGGAAAATTTGTTTTAGCCAACTCGTTTCGTCCTCTGATGAACTCTATCAAGTCAGATATAAGGAATTTTCGCATCAAGTATTTATAAACAAAATTATAAATGTTGTTAATTTTTTGGCAAAAAATAAATTTAATTAGCGCTCATAAATATTCATCAGACTTGTGGAGGATGTTAAATGATGTAATTTTCTGCAATATGCATCTTTAAATATTGTATGAAATAAACATATTTGTATTTGGAATGTAGGCATTTCATTAAAACGTGATACGTAAAAGCAAAAAAAAAAAAATCAAATTTGACGTGATAGAGCAAAATTGAAAATTGAATTCGCCACATCAAAATTAGTCAAAAATCTCTATTCACACGCGAGCTTCAGTATTTTGTAAACCAGTAATTCCTGTTTATATATTTCGTAAATGTAAAAAACACTTAAGGATGGTGATTGTGACATTATAATACAAAGTATATTTCATATATAAAACATAATTCATGTTCACGCGTACACACTTATATAATAGAAAAGATTGAATTTAGAAACCAACAACGGTTGACCAGTGTATTTATTGAGGACAACGCTTTTAAGGCAAGAATCTTTGTTATTCAGGTGCTCAATATCAAGAGCGAGTTCATTACTAGCAACAAACAATAAAAAAAAAAAGGTTAATTTATCTTTCCCGATCAAAATATTGTGGATATTCACTCATTATGGATAAAATATAAATATGATAGAAAATGTGAAAATCAAGTTCAGTTTATTTACAGAAATTATATATTCTTAGTTGCCTGATAGACGGGGAGATGACGTTCATTTTTGTAGGAAAATTTTCATCGCCCCTATCTTATGAAACCATTCTGTTTATTAATTCCACACGTTTTGATATTTTCAATGACTTACGACCTAGCCGTTTAGTAAGAGAACCACCCGTTAATTGCCTTACGATAGTTGCATGATTCATTACTGTTTCCTTACACAATCTTTCTACACAAGCTATTTTTTATTAAACGTTTTGGTTGAAACCTAAGAGATATCTGGTTTAAGGTATATCTAGTGCAGTCACAGAACCATGTACGGTTTTGAATTCAGTATTTTCTTCTAGACGGATTGTAAATAACTGCTATTTAACCCATAGCTGGGGAGAGAAGTGATGGATACATGCATTTGCCTAAGGGTATTTGTGCATGAGGTAGAATTTGAACTCGATTACTCATTTCGAGCCGCATTTCAAACGGTTCCCATTTATATATAAAGAAAGATTCTGACTCCTACGATTATTATGAGTATATATTTGAGTATGTAACATGTTTGTACGTTACTAGAAGAGTCCATGGCCTAGAGATTTTCCATATTAGTACATAATGTACTCTTTTTCGTGTCATTACAAAAAAAAATGATTTGAGTCACTACACAAAAATAGAAAAGACGTAAGACACAGATGCTTTATCACCCCAGATTTATTTGAACTTCTACAGCAAGATCCTTCCAGGGGAGACTCTACCATGACTCATTATCGGTGGTCATAATCTTAACAGTATAAGATATGCAGATGACACTGAGTTGAGAGCCGATTCGGAAAGAAAAATACAGGATCCTTGACAAGGTAGTAAAAGAAAGTAAAAAAATGGCGGCTATCAACTGCAAGATGACAGAAAGTATGGTCATTAGCAAAAAAAAAAAAAAAACACAAACAAAAAACAAAAAAAACCCACCAAGATGCATGTTACAAATTACAGATACATGCATCAATTTTTTTAATAATCATATCGCCCCAAGCAAGGCATTTTATTGCCACTGTTTTGCAGGGGGTTACATAGAAGGAAAGTTATGAGAAAGAGTGACAGGTTATAGGGGGTGTCAGGAAGTGGGTAAGAGAAGGATGAGAATACTGATGAGAGCAGAGTGGATGGAGAAGGGAGCATGAGAGAGAGGATGCAGTTTAGTGAGATAGGAGATGACTATTGACTTTACATTTAAATTCTTGGAGATTATAGCTGTCGGGAAAGCAAGTAAATGGAAGCGAATTCCACAGGTGGGAAGTGCGAGAAAAGAAGCTGGTGGAGCAGAATTTTCATTTTATTGGTTTCACAGTAAAATGGTGGGAACTAGTTGCTAATCTTGTGGCTCGAGTAAATTTATATATATAGGAGGCACCAGTGAGCTAAGTTCATTGGAGCAGAAGCCGTGAAAGTATTTGTAGAAGAGACACAAGGAAGCCACATTGCGCCGGTGAGAAAGTGACTGTATCTGAGCTGCCAAGTCGGGATCTATTACATTACAGATTCTCCGTTGGATTTTGTCAAGGACACTTAGGTGGATAGCAGGAGCGTCTGACCAGATATGGTAGCAGTATTCAATGCATAGGCAGATGGTAGATTTATATATGCGCAGGATTGTTTCAAGCGGAAAAAAATTCCTGGTCCTGCACAGAAAACCAACTTTCTTAGCAGCGGATTTAGCAATGGATTCTATATAGTCATTTCCCTTGAGGTCTGTTGTGAGAATTAAGCCGAGGAGACGCAGTGTTTTGCTTTCAGGGAGACTAGCCTGATCCATGCTAATGGGGATAGGAGCGATTGTCTGTGATGGTTAATAGATTGCAGCTTCGTTTTGGAAGCATCAAAATTCACGAGCCATTTTTAAGCTTGGTAGCGAGGTTTGCTTTGTCAGCTTCAGCAGATTTTTGATCGATTCGAGATTAAACTGTAGTCTCGTTAGCGTACATGCCCACTTGGGATCTTATTACATCTGGGAGATCGTTAATGCAGATAAGGAAAAGCATAGTACCTAGAATAGATCCTTGAGGGACACCCGCATTCGTATGATAGTATTGGGAGGCATCTTCGTTCAATACTACCTTCATTGTGCGATTGTGCGAAAGGAATGACTGGATAAGGTCAAACAATTGTCCAGTTATACCACAACCTCGCAGCTTGCATAGAAGGCCAGCATGCCAGACTCTGTCAAACGCTTTGGAGATATCTAGGGCAACAGTTCAGGCTTCGCCGTTCTTGCCGATAGCCTGGTGTATATACTCAGTGATAGTCGTGAGCATATCAGCAGTTGACCTTGTGAAGCGGAAATCATACTGTTTATCAGAAAATATTCTGTGAGATGTGAGTTGTTGAACCACTTCGGCGTTGATGATGGCTTCGAACACTTTGTCAAAAATCGGTAGGAGGCTGATATGGTGATAATTAGAGGGGTCAGAGGGTTCACCAGTATTGTTATATATTGGAACCATAGAGGAGGACTTCCAGGAGGCAGGAAAGCAAGAAGCAGAGAGGTAGTAGTTATAGAGTTTGGAGAGAACAGGGGAGAGTTCAGGGGAACATTTCTTCAGGACAATGATTGGGATTCCGTCGCCGCCGCTCGCTTTATGGTGGTCAAGCTTTAAAATTATGTTAGAGACCACCGTAGGTAATGTGGATGTCATTCAGTTGGGCCTCAGTTCGGGTGGGAAGTTTGATACAGATACTCCAGAAGCGTCCAGTCTCGAGTTGGTGGAGAATCTGCGAGCGAAGCACTCAGCCTTGTCTGTTGTAGAGGTAAGGACCTCATATTCGTTGATTAAAGGCGGGATTGAAGGTTTGCTATTGTTTAGTACACTTTTGCAAAGCCTCCAGTAGTCTTTGGAACCGAACTTACGGGATGCTATGCGATGCTTCATTCTGGCTGCAAACAACAGCTTGGCTTCTTTAAGTATCTTCTTGCACTCATTGAGTGCAGTGGCAAAGAGGCGCCTGTTATGGTCCGATGCGTGACTCCGATAAAGCCGGAAGAAGTGATTTCGATTGGCGATGGCAGCTGAGCAAGCGGGTGAAAACCAAAGGGACTAGTGGGATTTAAGTCTCAACTTCCTGCCTGGGATGAATGCTTTGATGCCATCCTTAACATAAGAAGAGACATCAACCGCACAGTCTTCAATGGGAAGACTACAGACTTTGTTCCAAGAAACGTAACACAGGAAATCGCGGAATGAATCGTAATCGGCGCTTTGGTAGCAGTAAGATATTCTGCTAGTCTGAGGTTCTTGGGTGGAGTGGGAGTGGAAGGAGATGTTAAACACCAAACTCATGCATGTGGACATTGGAGTCCTTCCTGAAGAGGGGAAGGTAGCCAGGGACATAGAATTCAGAAGAGAGGATAGAAGGATCAAGATTAGTTTCGCAGAAGGCTAGGATGTCAGGTGAGTTGATTTGGAGGAAGGATTCGACATTGTAAAAGTTGGTGCGTATACCTCGTATGTTAGCAAAGGAGATGTTGATGGGTTTGGGTGTTTTTAGGTTACCTGGTTTAGATTTGCTTGTATGATATCGTGTATTCATGAATGTTTTATTAGAAGAGAGGCATAGAGTAGAATCAGGCGGTTTCTGTAGGCAGCATGTGTGGGAGGGAAATTGGCGCAGATTGCAGCATAATGTGGCCTCAGGGTTGCCCACCGGAGGTTCATGCAGGGACACCCATCCACGCGCAACATGGCACTACATATAACCCCGATATTATTCAACTGTCGATCAAAGCAGCCTCTCATGACGCTACGGACGAGTTCAGGCTCCTAATTACCAGTTGGAAGCAGCAACCAGGAAACTGCCAACCCAGTACCCTCAGAATGAAGAGACGTTGCCACCATCCAAAAACACTGCAAAAAGCTCGCGACAGCACTAGGACTAGGACTTGAGGAGAGAAAAGAAACCAGGAACCTTTTCCTAAGCAGGAAACAAGGCGTGCGCCTCTACTCCTGTCTAAAAAAAGAGTGGAGAGTATTAACCGGTGCACAAGTTTAAATACTTGGGAAGCATGTTAACAAAGAATAGAAAATGTATTACCGAAATTCAAACACGCATTAGACTAGCGATAGAAACATTCCAAAAGCTAAGAACACTGCTGAGAAACGCAAAAACCCTCTTTGTTGCTGTTTCTCATATGCTTCTCTTGACTTTAATGACAACGAACCTGCCCAGAGTTTGATGGCGAGGGGTAGTCGATGGCCTATGCTTCACTGGGAGCAATGGCTAAGAGAGATGATATTACTAATGTGTTCAGTACTGCGGTCAATCGATTTGAAGGAAGACAGACATCGTTCCAGTAAACATCTCGGAAGTACCCAACGATCGCATAAACCTGCCAACGACTTTGCCAATAAAAAGGTAAAGAATTACAACTCGGATTTTAAGCTGTGATAAAAGCTTGGAATAACAAAAGAGAACATTTTAATGTTTCCCATTCTTATTACGATTACCGTTTCTTATATACTCAACGACATTTAAGAACATAGGTGATCATGATTCTTCACTACTTCCCAGCTCGTACTAAGTAACCTTTACAATTTATGTTAGCTAGTCATTCGTTCAGTCAGTTAAGTGCCATACGTGATACACGCTTATGCGATCATGTCTCGATAGAGACATGGCTGACTGGACAGAAGACGATTATCCCGCAGTAGGTTGCCATTGCTTTTTGCGGTAGACTGGTTGCCAGCCAAGGCTATAGAACTCAATCAGTTCTATTATTTAACCCATAACTGGAGAGATGAGACGGATTAATACTTTTCCCAAAATATTTGTGCGTAGGAGAATACGAGGAGTTTAACTGGAATTCGAACTCGGCTCCCCGATATGTCGTTCCGAGTCGATATCCACTGCACGACAACGGTCATTCATTAAAACACGTTAATTAGGGTAGTTCTTACGCGCAAATACCCTTGGCAAAGGTATTAATCCGACTATTCCTTCCAGTTATGGGTTAAATAACAGGTCAGATTGGGTTCTATATCCTTGGCTGGCAACCAATCTACCACAGAAAGCAATGGCAACCTACTGCGGGATAATCTTCTGCCCAGTCAGTCATGTCTCTTTCAAGACATGATCGCCCAAGCGTGTTTCACGTATGGCACTTAACTGACTGACTGATGTTTCCCATATTTTCTCTTGACTTTAATATGTCCTGTGAGAGATTAAGTCATTATTTACTCTTTCCTCATTTTATGTCCAGGACATTTCAGCGGTCTCTTGTTGCTTGCATGTATTGGTTTTATATTTTCATTAAAATGTTTACGTTACTCACATGTTCCATCTTATTTGAACTGCTAGGAAAACTCAGTCTATTTGGAAAAGATGTTAGAATAACGCATAACTTATATTGGGAGCAAACCGGCTGCATACAGATAGAAAATGAATTGATTAGGTGCAAGAAAATAGAAAGGCAAGTGAGACAAGGAGGGGGTCTTCTCCCAAGATTTATTCAACCTCTATAGCGACGACCTCCCAAGGGACTTAGAGACCCTACCAAAATTTATTATCGGTGATCGTAATCTTAATATAAGCTAGGCAGATGACACTGGGTTGATGGCTGTCTCGGAAAGAGGGCTTCCTTATCAGGGTAGTAAAAGAAAGCGAGAAAAATGGCTATTAACTGCAAAGAGACAGAAACTATGATCATCAGCAAGAGAAAAACATTAAGCAAGTACAGAAGTTTAAATATCTGAGAAGTGTTTTAACAGAAGTTGTAAAATGCAACACCGAACACGTATTGGACTAGCGAAAAAGGCATGTCAAAAGTTAAGCAAAGTATTGAAAAACAGAAAAAAGTCGTTAGAGTTGTTATGGTGCCCTATCTGCAGGGAATGTACTCTTCTTCCGTCAATAAATATTAACCTGAGGCAGCAGTGAGGCAGTCTAGAGACAGTCGAGACGCAGCGTAACTATACCCTTTGGGCTTACACTTCTATCTGCTTACTACTAACACTCTTACTTGTATATATGTTCTGTCATTCTAAATCTACCTTCTTGTTTCTGTGTCTTTCTTCCGGTCCCAAACAATCCCTAACAACTTCGCAACGAAGATTCGCCTCAACAAGACTGCTGTGTTGCTATGTGATATGTCAGTGAATGCAGATGTGGAGAAAACTGGAGGCAACAGAAAGATACTGAGAATTCCATGAGTAAAGCAATGAAGAAGTCTAAAAGAAACTGACAAGAAAAAAAAACAAAAACAAAAACAAAAAAAACAAAACGCTTATACTCAGAATCAACCGAACTCTCTTGGAAGTATAATGGAGAAGGAAGGATTGAAAAACTTAAATCATCACAGGACGTATTGACAACAAGAGAGATTAGGAAACGCAGGATTGTGCGAAAGAATGACGGAACGGAGACAGGAGTAAAAGTAGAAAAACTATTAAGAGTCACATGGAATAAAGGAAGTTTTCAAGGCCCATGATTGCCCATGTCCTGAAGGGTGGCACGCATAGAAGAATGAACTCATCTGCGTGAATTGGATTTTTATTGGGAAGAAACTTTATAAGAACTGATTAAAGAAAAATCTATAATGATTCCATGGGGAATAAAATGTAATTTGCTTGGTTAAGATTTTTCCAAATGTTTTGAATTGGCGGTACATTTTTAAAACTATTCTAAGCCCTCTTTTTGGTAATAATGATACAAACTTTACCAATTAACCCATAGATGGTTTTATACTCTTCCCTATTAAATTATATGGAACCCAAATGGAACTGGAACTCCGCTCTCTGATTGGCAATTTCAAGCCATTATCCATTACACTATCCGCACATCCAAGCTTACAGTGGTATTCCCAAGCAATAACCCATCTAGGTACTGACACGGGTCAATGTTGCTTAACATCGGTGATCGTACGGGAACCGGCGTTTCACCTTTCAACTGTGGCTGTAAGCCTTGAAGATTATTGTAAATATTGCGCGTGCGTGTGCGCACACACACACACTCACACACACACACACACACACACACATATTTTATTGATATTGCATAAAAATAAGAATAAATGAAAAGAATATTTTTAAACTCACCTTTTTGCCGGATTTCAGGGCAAAGCCTTTGGATGTCATTGTGGTATATTATATCCAGCGACTTGCAAACAAAGCAGATTTCTCTTTCCTCTAATTTCTCCAGTTCAGTGACTAGTACCGAAAACTCCCCATCCGTTAACCGATGGTAACCTTCTTTCTCATCCCATGTGACATTCATTTTTGAACTTTATTATTCGAAATGACATCTAAAAAAAAAAAAAAGAAAGAAAAAAAGAAAAAGAAAAAAACTTCTAAATAAACAAACGTTAAATTCTCTCTGTCAGTCCGCGTGTTTGAAACCTCTCTAACTCTGGGCCACACTTGCTTTTCTTCTTCTTCTTCTTCTTCTTCTTCTTCTTCTTCTTCTATGAGCCTTGTCCTTTCAGGACGTAGGCAGTCATGGCCTTCCACGTCTCCCTATCCCTGGTGGCTCTTAGGACACTTTTTTTTGTTACGCCACGCAACCCCGTTCTGCCATAAACCTGCTTAGGCCAGTCAAGTACGTTACACGCTGTTTTCCCCAGTCTCTTCTTACCTCTATCTGGCCTGTTAGTATCAGGTTCTCCAAGCCCTCCTTCCTCATTGCATACCCCATGAAACTTTAGCTATTTCTTCTTGATGTTCAGTATTAATTTCCTTTTCACTCCCATCCTTTCCAAAACCTCATCATTGCTTACATGCTCGATCCATGATATCCGCATCATTCTTCTGTAAAACCACATTTCAGTTACTTCAAGATTTTTCCTCATCTTCGATGATATTGACTAGCATTCACTTCCGTAGTGAAGAACTGACACCACATAATAATCCAGTACTCACTTCTTTGTTTCTAGCAAAATTTTCCTGTCTCTTAATACTCTACTCAGCTTATGGAATTCGTTCTTCGCCATACCAATTCGCCTTTGAATCTTTGTGTCGCACTTTCCGTCTTCTATTAGAACACTTCCCAGGTATTTAAATTTTTGTACCTGCTTGATTTTAATATTCCCTATCTGTATTTGGAATTTTGGGATGCTCTTTTTGCTGATACCTTTTTCGAATCAGGATGATACCAAGATCCCCTCCATCTTGTGCTTGAACAGTCAGCATTGGAATTTGTGTCCGGATAAGAAGGGAACAGTTAAAAATTCAAATTTTAAAATAACTGAAAAAAAATTTGTGATTTTAAAAGTTTTTAATCTATGCTGAGTTTAATGTAACTCAAAAACTTAGTGAATGTAAACAATTTTGTTTTAAACTCAGTTTAAAATATTTTCAAAATTTTGTAAATTGAGGAAATCAATTTTATTTCTTCAAAATGCCAAGGAATCAGAGTTAAAATGAGAGGTATCTTGACGTGAGGTTGTAAAATTATACAGAGTTTGTGATTTGAAGAACTAAATTTTTGGTCTGGAATTTCGGCCCAAATCGGACTTTAGGCCCAAATCAATCTTTTGGGCGAAATTAGACTTATAGCCCGAATCAGAGCCAAAGTGAGGTTTTGAAATTCTCTGGAATGAATTGAAGAATTCATAGATATTTCTTCGAAATTATTTTTGCTGCTTTCTAATCTGGACCAGATGTCTCTATTGTTTTGGTTCGTAGGCCCAATTAGCACTTCGTAGGAGCTAGCTCAAAATTAGACACGGTGTGTGGCTTTTGAACTTTTGATGCCTTTGGAAAAAGCATCAGTTCTCCACCAATCCGGTTACGGGTTCAAAAGCAGGGTAGACAGGAATTCTCTAGCATGGGATGACAGCCAGTCCAGAAAAAAGAAAGCTACGAATTCCAAAGCGTGGAGAAGGTAATGGAAAATTAACCAACTATCTTTCCCAAGAAGTAACGATAATTCGCAGATATTAAAGAAACCGAATCTGCGGTGCAAGATGTTAGCTTTTGTCCTGAATGTGCTGAAAGGATACGGTATTTATAATACGTTTAGCCAGATCACTTCTTGTATAGCAATGATTAAAGATAAAATCTAGTGTAGAGAGACCTTTGCTATTAGAGGTTCTGCTTCAGGGCATCAGCAATCTGGTTCTCCACAAACACTATTCTCTTATAACCCTTAGCAACGATTGACCTTTGCCAAGACCCCACTTAACGGTTCGCAATTCACTCATATAAACTCTCCAGATTGGTGGCCTGTTGCTTTCCTCTGTCCACTTTTCCCTCGTTATGTTCTGTGGGTGTTACATTCTACAAGCCTTCTTTCTTTATCGTGTCTAAGAGATTTCAGCTGTCTCTTTCTGTTTCTGATTAAAAAGTTTTCTTTTCCTTTTCCTTTTCCTTTTCTTTAAAATTTCACCATTGCTTACTCGTTATATCTAAAGAATTCTTTGTATTCTTCTGTTGAACATACTCGTGTATAGTACGAGTCTTATGATCAGTTTTATTTCGTAAAACATATGAGATTACATTATATACAGATAATTTTTTGAAAAGGTTAAAAGTCATGTATTTTTAGTAACTGGTTTTGCTATATAATGAGGAGTTTAAAATTCATGTAAAAAAATTCAGCGGTCTAACTAGACATTAAGTCGGCTTATACACGAGTATACGCGGTAAAAATGTTTGTTGTGAGCTCCAGTGATTAAATCATGTTTAATTGGTTAAATCACTTACTATTGTTGTTCGGCGAATGTGCTTTAGTCGAATTAGTATATATTACCTGCTTGGAGTTTGGGATAGACAAATATTCTGTAGAACGCCACAGGTGACGTGACTGAACACCAAAATATTAATCAAATTTATCCGAATAACATTCAATTCTCACGTAAATATAAGTAATTGATTACGTAAGTAAAGAATTATCTGTATTAGCCATACTACCACTTCTCTGAGTAGACATCTTACATGCCACCTATCTAATAATAATTGTGAAATAAAAAAAAATATATTAACCCATAATTTACAAGAATCCTCAAGAAAAATTTTGGTTGAAAATACAAAATTACTATTTAAATCCCAATATCAAAGACACTTCATTACACGAGAGGGACTATATATCAAACAATTTTCTCTTACCATTACTTAACTGTGTAAATTGAGTTTTGAAAGTTTTTTTAAAAACTCTCACACGATGTCCAGCCGCGCGCGTCACCCGATAACGTTAAAGCAACGTTCCTTTTCAAAAACACAAAAATTATATTACATGAGGACAAAATAACATGATCAGAAAAAATAACATCCTTCAAAATGGCCATTGAAGTGCTTGAAAGTGCTTGGAAAGTAAAAAATTATGGGACATTTTTACACTTATCTACATGAATATATATATATATATATATATATATATATATATTAAAAAAGGATTAATTCAAAGATGTTGAATGGCCATTTCGATATGACGATCCCCACGGGGAGCGACACATCACCTCAGCAACAGAAAAAAACCTTTCAGAAACTGGAGAAAAATTAGTCTACTTTTCCTTTTTAAATAGATTGCAAAGAAATTAAAAAATAAATAATAAAATAAAATAAAATAAAATAAAAATAAAAATAAAGGGAAAGAAAAAGAAAAGGAAAAAGAAAAAGAAAAGGATAGAATAAAATCAAATAAATAAGAAAAGAAAAAAATTGACATCGTCTGGGTTCGCAAAAAAAAGGGGAGAATGTAACTAAAAATTAACAGACAGCCGTGTTGAATCGACATCATTTAAAGCAACACGGAAAAAAGTTGGTAAGAGAGATAAAAGAAGGAAGGGAGGGAAAAAGAAAGAAACTAAAGAAAAAATTTTTTTTAAATATTACAGACGCTGGACAAATTCAAAAATCTAATTTCCCCAAAACGTTGAAGTATTAAAAAAAGCCTTTACTTAAAAAGGCATAATTATTGATAAAAGGGAATAAAAAGATATAGGATTCCCTTTTATCAATAATTATGCCTTTTTAAGTAAAGGCTTTTTTTAATACTTCAACGTTTTGGGGAAATTAGATTTTTGAATTTGTCCAGCGTCTGTAATATTTAAAAAAAATTTTTTCTTTAGTTTCTTTCTTTTTCCCTCCCTTCCTTCTTTTATCTCTCTTAATAACTTTTTTCCGTGTTGCTTTAAATGATTCAACACGGCTGTCTGTTAATTTTTAGTTACATTCCCCCCTTTTTTTTGCGAACCCAGACGATGTCAATTTTTTTCTTTTCTTATTTATTTGATTTTATTCTATCCTTTTTCTTTTTCTTTTTCCTTTTCTTTTTCTTTCCCTTTATTTTTATTTTTATTTTATTTTATTTTATTATTTATTTTTTAATTTCTTTGCAATCTATTTAAAAAGGAAAAGTAGACTAATTTTTCTCCAGTTTCTGAAAGGTTTTTTTCTGTTGCTGAGGTGATGTGTCGCTCCCCGTGGGGATCGTCATATCGAAATGGCCATTCAACATCTTTGAATTAATCCTTTTTTAATATATATATTTGCTCTGTAATATTTTATTACATGGAGCTCTCTTCCTGTATCATTTTTTAATATTAAAATAAATTTTTAATATTAATTAGGATCGGGTTTTTTGGAATTTACCTTCCTGCTTTTTTCCCTTGGATTGAAGTATCTGAATTAAAATATATATATATATATATATATATATATATATATATAAGAATACTAGAAAAATGAATACAATCTTTCGTGTCGGGTGTTTTAAACGACTCCCCAAACCCCCCCAAAAAACAAACAAACAAACAGAAAAACAAAACAAAAAAACAACAACACAGATATATATGCGGTGGGTGTGATGGGTAAATTCTTGGCATTTTAATGTGCGCGTTGTTTGTTTAATACTTTGTCGATTGCGCAGTATAGAAGGGTCAGTTACGCACCGTCTGTAAGAAAAAAAACATCATGATGCAATTCACCCAACCAGATATTTGGATACGGCATGCTGTACTTTTTTTTTATTCACACTATGCTGTTTTTGTGCGATTTTGGATGGGGGTACCTAATATAAAATAATGTATATATGGGCAGCAATCTTTCTTTCAAATATTTTTCATTGAATGCGACCGACAAAAAAGCTTTAATTAGTTTTTTTCTATTCAGATTTTCCAGTCTTTTAAACTTTTATCTATTTTGCTGGAGGTAAGAAATATAAACATTGTCTTTAATATTTTTTCGTCCCAAGCATCCATACATATATATGCATGTACCAATACATATTTATTCACACACACACACACACACACACACACACACACACACACACACACACACACACATATATATATATATACATGTGTGTGTATACACACACATATATATATATATATATATACATGTGTGTATGTATATATATATATATATATATATATATATATGTACTCAGGCACACACACAAATATATATATATACACACGTGTGTGTGTGTATATATATATATATATATATATACTCAGGCACACACACAAATAAATATATATATATATATATATATATATATATTCGCACATACATACTTCTGGGTATGACGATATACTACATCCCACAGCAAAGCCTCTGATCCGAAGATTAGGGTTAAGAAGAGTGAAACGACCTCCTAATTTCTGTTGTTCCGAAGTGGTAACACCATTTAGATTGCGCTTTATGTGCAAATAGTTACCCCCAAAATAGTTACCCCCAAAATAGTTACCCCCAAAATAGTTACCCCCAAAATCCAAAACACAACTCTTAAAGTATAAAAATAAATTTCATAATAACAATGCCAGCAATACGTCTTTATATACACAAAAAAATATTTCTGTACGGCATAAAATTCTTGAAATTATTTAGATTTCAGCGTTCAATAACCCAGACTGTCTGATATGCTCTAAATGCATTCCAACAACCAACATGAATACTTTTTCATGACATTAATCCATATAATATCATACAATTTATTAAATCAAATTCTTCCGAAAATATTACGTTAAAATACAGTAAATATCACGCATACCATCGCCTCTATTAATCATATACACCTAAACTTGTCTGTGCGCAACAGCTGAGTATCATCTACCATGTATTCAGTTGTGAAAACGCAATATCATATTTTCTGATTTCAAATCTCCCAAGAAAATTAAAATTCAGCATTAAATGATCCATAATGTTACGATATGCTATTAAACAAATCTACCAACTAATATACACTAAAATACATATATACAAGTATTATATATATATAAGCTTAGAAGAAAACCAATAAATAATTATCCAAATGTTGGAGAATTTTTGTCTTTATTTTCAACTGAAATTAAAGCAAAAATACGACGTTTAGAACGGCTCATGATTAAACATAATAGACATTCATTGTCTCTTATATTTAATAGCATATGTCTAGAAGATATATATATATATATATATATAGTGTATTTAGGCAGCAAAGTTTTTTAGACATGTCAGATTAAATAAATTGCAAACATTGTGTCTGCTTATTTTTAATAAAATCCGTTCATATTCACGGATAATCTTTCGGGTATCATTATCGAAAGATGTCACAAATGAGCTGTAACGTTGATAGATGTCATTCATTTCTCAATGTACCTAAGTACTTTCAATCTCTTTACGAGATCATCTTCAGGTGTATGAGTTATGGTAACAAAAATTAACTGCAAAACGGTGTTGCTAAAAATTACTGTAATGTTTTTCTTTTTTCTGCTTCAAATATAACGGTTGACAAATTGCTAGCGTTCATTAGAACGACAAAATTATCCAACATGTAATTGTTTTATATGTTGTAATGTCATGGTCATGCACGTGTTAAAACATAAAAAAAAACTATAGACCAAGAAAACAACAAAAGCAAACTACAGATTTTCGAGGCAATATTCATTAAAACACTTAAGCTGCCAATGAATAGAATCAGTTATGAATAATGTAGTAATCTTCTAAAATGTTTGTAAAAATAACAGTTTTTTCATTTCTTAGGGGATCCCTAGACCGGTCGAAAAGAGGTCATCATTCATGAATATGTATATACGTATAACCCTATATATTAACACAATCACGTATATTTATTCATATAACCAATCTAAATGAAGTGTTTGAGTTTTCCTTTATAAATATCATATTGCTCATTGAGCTCTCTACACAGATATAACACAATATTTTATATTAAGTAGATATTGTTGGATTGCCCTCGCCATTCACAGACTTGACATGTATACCTATATATATATATATACAAGCTCCCTAGGGAAAGATATGAATCCACTTATTCTCCCCTGGCTGTGAGTTAATTAGTAAGACTTGCATCACTAAGCCATTATTATTTTAAAAAAATCTTACTATTTAAAAATATCTTATGGCTTTAAATAACACGCAAAGTGTTAATAGGCCGTAAAAAACAAATCCATCAATTAACTGACATATGACAAATATTTACAATGATATATACGAAATATATATGCACACAAATATATAACAAATATTCACAGACAAATAAGCACCAATATATATTCATACATACATGTACCCAATATATATGCAGAAACACAAATTTATAATATACATATTCACACACAGATACACAACCAATATATATATATATATATATATATATATATATATATATTCACAGATATATAGCATATTTACACATGCATACACCCTGTATATAGGCATATACACAACTATATAACATATATATTAACACATAGATATACATCCATTATATATGCACACATTCAGATATATAAAATACTAGTTGCTCGGGTGTAATGAAAGCTTTAAAACTAATCCATGGTCCTGGAGCTCAGACTCATTGGAGGTTGGCACGAAAGACTAAAAAACAATAGTTGTTTCCAGTTAAAGCGAAACCGTAGACTGAAAGAAAAATGAATGGATGTAAGTCAAATTTTGATTTCCTGGTATCGATATCAAAAAAGTTTTTTTCGTCGTAAACTGAATTTTGAAGGCTAAATAAGTCCTCTGAGTAAATGGCATCGTGGCTGAGACTAAGAACTACAATTATACCTACTTAGAGCCAAACCCGAAGCAAAAACTAAAATAAAAGGGCTGAAAAAAATACAGATACACACACACACACACACACACACACACACACACACACACACACACATCTTGCCTTTTATATACATATATATATATTATCGGTTTTCTGCACTATTGTAAGAACTGCAACCTTGAAACTTCTGAATATCGTTTCTTATGTTTTTATCTATGAGTGTATCAAATTTGATTAAAATCGGACCACTCCTTCTATAACCCAAGTTTTTCGATTATCGATTTTCGATATTTATCGTGGGTACCTAGACACAAAACCTAGCTAAGAACACTCGCAGACGCTTACAGTAGAACTGTGTAAATTTTCAAGAAAATCGGTTCAGCCGTTTCGCAGTCTATAGATAACGGACACACACACACACACACACAGATAAAGTTCCATTTATAAATAAGTTTTGATGTATATATATCTAAATGTTGAGTAGTGATAATATTTAGCGCCAAGATTAAAAAAATAATAATAATAAAAGGTATTCTGGCAAGCACGTTTATTATCGTAAAGTTCTCGATATCGGAGTGGAGATATAGCGTTGATAGGTTTAACGCAAAGAATTTGTCACTTTAACTTTCGATCAAAAAACCCAGCCATGATGAATGACGTCATCATAGCGAGATTCTCATGAAACTTCGAAGTCGGCATGAACCTGGTCAGTTAAAATGGCAAATTCTTTGCATTATATATATATATATATATATATATATATATATATATATATATATATGGTAATTATTATTATTATTATTATTATTATTATTATTGTTATTGTGGCACACTGCAGATTGATAGTTATAAAGTTTCGGTGTTAAAACACTATCATCAAGCAGTAACATGTGTTTCATTTTTTTGGTAATATATATATATATATATATATATATATATATATATAAGAAGGTTTTTGAAAAGAAATAAAATTATAAATAAATAGATAAGTAAAATGAGAACAATTAATTGACGTGGGAAGTGTTAAAAATCTTATTACCTTCCACCCTATTTAATTCTTTGTTGGGGCGCTCTTGTAGTGATTATACCTCGAGGAAGTAAGTCGAGGAAGGAAGTCGAGTGAGCGAGTCAGTCGGATATTTCCGGTATTACACCGGAAGTGTTATACTAGACAATCTATCAAGTCTCTACGACGATACTGTATACTAATTACCTTGTTCTGTATTCTACTAATCCTCACCTCTTGTAAATACTTCTTTTTTCCTGTCAATACATCTACCTTTATACTATTACGTTGTTTTGTATTATTTCACATAATTCTGTTACCCGACGTAACATTCTTCTCATTTACTTTCTCCTATTTGATTGATTTATTTATTTTTTAAAATCTTATCTATATATTCTTCTTCTTCTATGTGCCCTGTCCCTTCAGGACGTAGGCGATCATGGATCTCCACGTCTCCCTATCCCTTGTGGCTCTTAGTATGTTTGCTCCTGTTGCTCCTGGCAACCCCCGTTCCGTCATCCACCTGACCAGACCCTGCAAATATGTTATCCGCTGCCTTCCTCTGTCTCTCCTTCCTTCTATCTGTCCAGTCAGTATCAGGTTCTCCAGGCTCTCCTTCCTCATTGCATGTCCCAGGAACTTCAGTTGTCTCTTCCTGATGCTCAGCATCAATTTCCTTTTTGTTGCCATTCTTTCTAACACCTCGTCGTTGCTTGTATGCTCAGTCCACGATATCCGTAGCATCCTTCTGTAGAACCACATTTCGGCCGCTTCCAGTTTTGTCCTCATTTTCGATGATATTGTCCAGCATTCACAGTTGATGTAGGTGTTTTAACACCCAAACTAATTATCAAGTTTAAGCAAACAATTATTATTATAATGAGAATAATTACCATACATTTATGCTCTCCTTTTGTATTGAGCACTTTTAAAGTAAATACCTAACTGTTGAATATTCTTCCATTAGTCACAATTACTCATATTATATATATATATATATATATATATATATATATATATATAGTGTATTGAGGCAGCAAATAATTTTCTAAGCATATACTGTTTTCTTTTTCTTTTTTTCACCAAACAAAAAGCGTTGTTACGAAGCTCTAGTTTTAGCGTTAGCACTGTGATAATGTACGCGGATGTGCGTTGTGGTGAATTGGATATCGGCTCGGAACGGGAAATTAGGGAGCCGAGTTCGAATTCCAGCTGAATTCATTGCATTCACTTACGCGCAAATATCCTTGGGAACGGTATTAATCCGTCTCTTCCTTTCAGTTATGGGTTAAATAACAGGACAGATTGGGTTCTATAGCCTTGGTCGGCAACCAGTCTACCGCAGAACGCAATGGCAACCTACTGCGGGATAGTATTCTGCCCAGTCAGTCATGTCTCTTTCGAGACATGATCACCCAAGCGTGTATCACGTATGGCACTTAACTGACTGACTGTGATAACCACTCTCTTATTTCATTTTCACTTGACATGCAAAATTAATTTTTCAAACCCCTATAATAATGCGATGAAAGAATGAATTGGCATTCCTAGTAAATAAAATAAGAAAAAAATGCTGTTGATGGTGGAAAGTTGTATTTGGTTCTCAAGCCAAAGTTCATGAGAGACTCGCAAGTTTTTCTGCTTAAACACTGAAATGCGCAATAAAGACATCCTGTTTGGATAGAAGAAACGATAAATGTTCTAGTCGCAGTTTTCTAACATTCGATCTTGTTTCTAACTAAAGCTGGTTGACTCATAATTAGCTAGACTTTATGAATTTAAGCCACAATACTAGACTGACGGCAAGATCTCATCATTCTACACGTTAAATGGTTATATGTAGCCGTAAGTTCGTTGCTAACAGTTTCTTTTCTAGCATTTTTCGCTTCCAGAATTCTCTTCTGGCTCAATGCTTTCCAGCCAACTTTTATCTTCAAATGCGATGTTAATTTTCATCTCCTGCCTTCTTGATTCCTATAATTTTTACGTTCTCACTTCTTAATAATGTTTTCCTTTCTCGATCGGAAAGCTCTTCTGTCTTAGTGGTTTTATTGCCTAGCTTGGGGTGAAATTTATATATATATATATACGAGTGGGTACAGAACGAAGAAAGACTTTTTTCCGTCCAAAAACATTAATTTAAAACAGTGCTCGATATATGATGCATAGAGCTGTGAATATTTATTATAAATTATGTTTTAGAACATGTACATTATTTCTTAATATATGTCCTCGACAATCATATGTTTGTTTCAACGTTCAAAAGTATGATATATTTAAGGACAAAAGTGCTCAATATCAGGCATAGAACGTAAGCAAATATAAAGGTAGACAATGATGTAGTCAACACCGAGTAGAGACAGACTGTCTCATGCTTGAACCCAATCTTCAGGCCTCAAAACAGATTATCGCCGCTCTGTTCATCTCAGTATTCACTTTATATATATATATATATATATATATAATCATATTTCGAAGAATCGTCTGAAGTTTGAAAGTTATGTACCTTTTTCAGAATCAAGTTTCTAACTGTCTTTGGGCCAAAAGAATTTTCTCTTTCTGAAGGTGTACATCATATATTTAATAATAATAATAATAATAATAATAATAATAATAATAATAATAATAATAACTAAATTAACCATGACTGCATAGAATTTTATAATTCACCTTGCTGGTTAATAGCAATCTTAAGGCTGGTGGATTTAAGTCTTAGGTAATGCCTTCTCTACAAGGCGGATATGCGTTGTGGTGCAGTGGATATCGACTCCAGTTGAATTCCTTGCATTCACTTAAGCACAAATACCCTTGGAAAAGGTATTAATCTCTTCCCTCTATTTATGGCTTAAATAATAGATAGGATTGGGTTCTATAGCCTTGGCTAGCAACCAGTCTACCGCAGGACGAGGATGATAATGGCTGTTCATAATTTCCTGTTTTTTTGTAGCTCTGAGTAAACTTTGTTATTTTGTTATCTTTCTTCATAGCCAATTCTTTCGACCATTTACACAAGCTCGTTAGGTAGATCATTTATTGATTTCGTCTTTCCACTCATTTATGAAAAATATAAGTGTCTAAGTGGTTTCCATTTACGCTAAAACTTTAAACCAAAAAAGGTTTGTTGTTTGTTTGTTTGGTTGGTTGGTTGATTTCGTTTAGTAGTATATCAACCACTATAGTTTATTTAATAACATAATCTATTTTTTTACGTAATATTATACTTACAACTACATATGTTGTATAGAATTTTGTATATATTTTCAGAGTAAACATAACCTTTTTTTTAGATATATATTTCATTGATGATAAAATGTATTGTTGGTAATTTTTTCTAAATGTATTGCTGTTAATTTCACTATAAATATATATTTTTGCTATTTTTTAAAAAATGTATTGTAAGTAATTTTATTATAAAAATTTATTGTTGATTTTTTTTAGGGGTTCACTATTTGCCTATAGCTGGGTCCCTAACAGGTGCTACCACCGTGGATCACGGTGGACCTGAAAACAACATCAGTTAAGAAGGAGTTTAATGCTCCTCAAAACATCAAAATTTTCTTATCAGAGACCTTGCTACCGGATGTAGTTTATCGTCATACCCAGGACAAACCAAAGAATTAAACTTAATAATTGTTTAATTCAGAAAATCACCCAAAACTTTTGAACTAATATATATATATATATATATATATATATATATATATATATATATATAAATATAAAGAGAGGGGGAGAGTACGATTGATGAATTGACTCAATTGAAATGTCTCAAAAATAAGAATAACACTTCCCATTCTAACAGATATCATAAAAAAAAGTATACAAAAATATTTTTAACTACTACACAGTAAATTTATTCAGTAAAATTGCTATTGCCTTCAATTACTACTAAGGACTGTTTTCAGTTTATCTCTAGTGTTACAAAGAGTTTTGTTGGTCTCCCGCTCAAATGCGACCTACACATAATAATTACTGGAGCTGCAGGTTGGGGAGTTAGATGACCAGATGTAAGAGTAGATTGGTTGCAGAAATTATCTGAAACCATGACTGGGTTCTCCTGCTTGTGTGGCATGGTGCAGAGTTCTGTTACCAGACACAGGGTCTTCCAGCAGCCACCCTCTTGACCCAAGGGAGCACTACCTCCTCATAGCACTTGATGTAGGCCTCCGTGTTGTGTCTGTGGCCCACAAAAATCGGGAGTTCTTTACTTATCAGAATAATCATAGTGGGTCTTACGAGCTGTTGTACCTTCGTAATCACCATTGGACTCATCCAACTCAACCGAATCCTCTGCTCTGTCCTCAGATTGAGATTCAAATACTCTGAAATGTTTATATTGAGGCTTCTAGAGTGAATGTCAAGCAGTACGGCATGTCATTTTCAAATATCTGGTAGAGTGAATTGCATCATGATGCTCTTTTTCTTACAGACGGTGCGCAACTGACCCTACTATACTGTGCAATCGACAAAATAAAAAAACAAACAACGGACACGTTAAAATATAATATGGCAAGAATTTAACTATCACACCCACTGCATATATATCTGTGTTTTTTGGGGAGGTTGTTTCGTTTAAAACACCCGACAATGAAAAATTTATTAATTTTTCCAGTATTCTTATATATATATATATATATATATATATATATATATATATATATATATATTTTGCTTGAGATAAATATAAAAATGTCCCATAATTTTTACTTTCCAAGCGTTTTCAGCCACTTCAATGGCCATTTTGAAGGATGTTCTTTTTTTTCTGATGTTGTTATTTTGTTCTCATGTTTTGACTATAATATAATTTTTGTGTTGTTGAAGAGGAGCGTTCTTTAACGTTATCGCGGCTGGACATCGTGTGAGTGTTTTTAAAAAATCTTTTAAAACTCAATTTACACTGTTAAGTAATGGTAGGAGAAAATTGTTTGATATATAGTCCCTCTCGTATAGCGAGGTGCCTTTGATATTGGGATTTAAATAGTAATTTTGTATTTTCAACCAAAATTTTTCTTGAAGGTTCTTGTAAATTATGGGTTAATATTTTTTTTTATTTCACAATTATTATTAGATAGGTGGCATGTAAGATGTCTACTCAGAGAAGTGGTAGTATGGCCAATACAGACAATGCTTTACTTACGTAATCAATTACCTAAATTTACGTGGGAATTGAATGTTATTCGGATAAATTTGATTAATATTTTGGTGTTCAGTCACGTCACCTGTGGCGTTCTACAGAATATTTGTCTATCCCAAACTCCAAGCAGGTAATATATACTAATTCGACCAAAGCACATTCGTCGAACAACAATAGTGATTTGAACCTATTAAACATGATTTAATCACTAGAGCTCACAACAAACATTTATTACCATATTTACTCGTGTATAAACCGACTTAATGTATAGTTCGACCGCTGAATTTTTTTTACATGAATTTTAAACTCCTGATTGTGCAGCAAAATCAGTTATCAAAAAATACATTACTTTTAATAAAACTTTCAGTACTCATTCACAAATAAATGAAATTATTTTTGAAATTATTATCTTTTAAACATCTTGGTGAAAATATATTTTTATTTTTTAACTCCTTTACCCACCCTCCACGTAAATTCATGAAATTTTAATAAATTTTAATTGACTGTAAATTATGTTTTTATTAGTTAACGTAATGGCTCGTCCTGGAATATAAATGATCTATTTTTTATTTTAAATTTGACGACACTATCCGAGAATTGGCACGGAGTGTAAAATAAAAAATGTAATAAACTCTGTTATAATTTAATTTGATAAGATTTTAATTGCTGGAATAAATAATATTAATTAATGACATTATCGTCTGAAGGAAAAAAATTCGATTACTAATGAGATTTTAAAAGAATTGTTTTCATTTTTTTTTAATTCATAAAGTTTAAAAATATTTAATTTTTTTTAAAGAACTGTCGCCCTTTTTTTTAGTTAAGAATTGATGATTATATTGCCTATCGAAAATTGAAAAATTTAATAAAAATCGGTCACCAATTTTGTTTTCAAAATAAGTAAAAAAAGAATTTTTGTGTGTAAATAAGTATGTTCATTTTTATTAAGTAAGATGTTCCATAGGGATCATAATACGTTTCCATAGGGGTCGTATTGATTTTAGAAGTTAACAAACGTTTTGGATTATTCCCCTTACATGGAAAACGACAGAAACTGCAATTTGATTCTGATTCAAGTCTCTTCAAGACATTTATAAAATTCAACAGCCTGTTTTGCAAGTCATTTTTTTAACATTTAAAGCAACTTTTACATTTTAATTGCTAATTTTTTAATTTTGTTAAAAAAAAATTGTGAAATTCACAATTTGTGGAGGTACCAAAAAAGAATATGAAAAATAGATATTAAAAATAAAAAATAACATTTCATAAATTATTGAGTTACGTCTGCCGTCATTTTCATTCTGTTATTAAATTGTAAAATTTTTTAAAAGAAAGTTTTATATTATTTTAATTTTTATTTTTCATAAAACATCTTCGAACGTAAGCCTATAAACGTAAACTAACTAAACTTCCATAATATATTGGATAATTGCTGAAAACTTAAATTTTTAATTTTAAAATAGTTAAAAATAGAAAAAACGATTTGTATGAATAAGATTTATTCCAAATTCGTCTTTCAAATCTTTGACCGGATACTGTAAATGATCCATTAAAACCTCCTGATAAGGTGATGACAGCTGTGATAACAAGGCTACGGTAATTGAGAAATGCTTTTTTGAAATATTTCAGGCAGTAAGGTAGTAATTCTTAGTTCAAGTAAGTTTAAATCCGTAATTTGAATAAAAAAATGTGTCAGCGAGGAGTATTATATTTTTGTAAGATTTCTTAAAACCGAGAATTGGCTTCTTTTTACAATCGATGAAAAATAGCGGAAAATTTGAAATTAAAAAAAAATTTTTTCCAATCAATAAAATGTCGGTTTAAGATACACCAGGGTATTTTGCTTAATGGAATTACTAAATTTAATCCCTTGGATTTCAATTGAAACTAATTTTAAAACTTGAAGATAAATTATTTATTTTTAAACTTTCAATTTAAAAGTAGTTATAGTAAAATGACTGGAGTTACTTATA